>SJYC01037111.1:0-89585 GCA_006408675.1 Madoqua kirkii
CTTACACACTATCCACTGAGAATCTAATCTCTAAAGAGATTATTTTATGTTTTCAGGACATACCTGAGAAAGGGTGCAATTATGCAGAACAAGGAACCCGAGACTGCACTAATACTGGTTACAGGTTCATAAATTCTTTCCCAAGATAAATCTAAAAAGTCTAAGAGGTATGGATCTTAAAATATGTCTTACTGCTTTAGATTTTTTTGGTATGTGTGTAGGGTCATTTCCAGTGTTGAAAACACCATCGTGAACCTGCTCAGTGACAGTTCAAGATGGGGTAAAGAGTTTTCATATTCAAACAATAAAGATTAAATATTATGATTATAATATTTGCTACATCCAATAAATCTATGATTAACTAAAAGTGCTTGCTTTTCGGCTTTTGATATAGCTCTACGTGAACTGGAAACCTTAAATTTACCCCCCCAATAGTTGCAGAACGAACTCAAATTTTGTTATCTGTCAAGCCAACGTTAATTTGTCTTGATTCTCACTTTTTAAATAATCTAAAAGATTTTTCTGACTATCAAATGAAGGTGGCCCAACTGTGCCATATGCTCTACCCTGCAGCTCAGTTTTAGTCAGCTGGAGGGCGGAATCCTTCCTTCAACTTTATTTGCTTCCCCCTACCCTACTTCCCAACTCCCTCTTCCACTCTCCTTCATAGGGCACACAGCTACAGGGCCAATGTCTGCTTCTTTAAAAAGCAACTGCGAGTTTATTTGGAATGAGAGACAGAGAACATGAAAAGAATTTCCTCTATTTTCCCTTCAGTCACCGTGTTCACAAATCCTACTCAAGTCTCAAGGACAGAATGTATCCAGAAAAAAACTAAGACGACTACGGAGGTCTGCATTCCTTGTACCACGATTATACTTTTTTCCTTCTCAGTAGTGTTTGAAAGCTAAAAAAAAAAATCCTTATATAGCTTAATCAAGTTTCCAAATGGGCTGTTTGGTTAAAGCCATTAAGTTTAATAACACTGGCCTGACCATAGTATTAATGAAGACCTAATTATAATGGAAAGTAACAAGGAAAACAATCTTTGATATCTTCATGAAGGTCAAAATTTAACCTATAACTTTTAATGTTTCCTATAAAAGACTAAGTAGAGCAATTCAGTCTATTGCCATATTCCATCACCAACGACAGCAACCTGAATACATAGAGAAGGGTGGTTCACATAAAAACAAACTCTGGCATTTAGTTAAAGAAGGAATAATTACAAAAGAAAGATGTGTAGTTTCAAAACTAAATCTACAGAGATAACAGCTCTTAGAAAATGACACTGAGCTGTCATATCAGCTGTAACTACTCAAAATAATTTCAGGTTCTGACACTGGGCTGACTCAATAATTTGTTTTATAAAAATAACTGACTGAATCTAAGCGTCATTATTATGGGTTGATGAAATATAGAGTCACAAAGGCTTAGCCAAGCCTCGCACTATGTGCTTACTTGGGGCAGAGGGAGAACACACAGTTCATAGCAGCTCCAAGCTTGCTACGTACTGCCTAATGACAAAAGGCAGTTATGGTATGAGCCTTTGCAGGTAGTCATTTTTAGTCCAATTTAGAGTTCTCTCCAGAAAATTGGGAACTAAACTTCTTATTGTGCCTTACTATTTTACTATCTGATCCCATACAGCTCATCTTATAAATAGCTCAGGTAAAATTGCTGGGGAATGGAAATGCCAATTGATTGAGGTAATGGTTTATATAAGATAACCAGAGTTCTAAAAGCACTTCAATATTGTAAAGTAAAAGTGTACCAAATAAAGCTAATATACACTTTACACTTGCTGAGCTTGCTCACCAGAACTGAACAGTAATTAACTTCACATAAGGACCCCTATCATCACACAAAGCCTTACTCATATCCATGATCTGCTGCAGCAAAGGTTTGTCAAGCAACATCTAAACTTCAGAAAACAACAAACTTAACATTAAAAAGTATTATACACAAATATAAATTATTTTTCCTGAAAGAGAGACCTTGTCCTTCATGGTATTTGGGGAACAGAAAAAAGTGTATAGCTCATCACGAACACAGTTCAGTCACTTGTAAGCCTTCTGAACAAGTGATAAATACATTACTGTCAAGCTTGATGACTCTGTTTCAGAAGTGAGAATGCTAATGATAAAAATACCACCTAGAAATCCTTCCACAGAGTTAGTGTTTTTTGACTTTATAGTGCCATAGCTTATCTACTCTATATCTATGTTTTCTCATAAAAAATGTAGGAATTGATTTTAAATACACTCTCTTTCTAACATTAGTTTGAATAATATACAGTTGAAGTAATGTCATCATCTGCCTACTGGAAAATGAAAGGAGAAAAGGCTTTTGTGACAAAGATAGTTGTGAACTATACTTTCCCATACCATAAAAATGGTCAACTGTTGTTTGGGCCATGCAAAACTCTGATTAGCAGAAATTAAGCATGCGAATGGACCAATCGCTATTACACATTTATGAGGATGTCCCCAAACTAGAATATCTACACTGAAAGTGCCAATACAGAATAGTGGCAAATCAAGAGGGAAATCAAAGATTACAGGATCACTGCGGCACCAAGACTGACAGCCAGCCCTGTGGCGAGCCACATCCAGGGAACACATGGGGTAATGGAGCTCTGAACACAAAATTTAACATTAAAAGTGCACCTGAATATTACAAACTAACTTTACAAAACCTACAATAAGGTAAAATATATATCTTTTGAAATATTCAGCAGCTTTCTGTATTTTTTTAAAGTTTTTTTTTTTTTTGAGAGGCTCATGAAATTTAAAAGGGACCACTATCTAATTTCAACCATGCTTCACAAAACAATAATGGCTATTTTATATTGCAGTTACCAATGTAATGCAATTAGTGCTTTAAAATAATCTACACTCAAAAAGAAAAAGAGAGACCAACTGACCTTTGGAGGAAATATGCTTATTCAAAAGCTTCTTGGAAAAGAAAATTTACCTGAATATCAAGTCATGACTGATCTCAAGTGTAATGTTTAAAAGCTTCACAGACATGAATATTACAATCTTCAGGTCTCAGGACTTTTAATCTGAGAAAGTTTAGAGTTTGGTTTGTTTTTTAAATTCACTTTCTAACCAAAACAAATAATAGAAGTACTCAAATTTTCACTATTTACAACTCTCAGCCTACAATCTGAAATGACACAATACAAGTTCTCTTATTTAAACTGCAGCATTAAAGGGTAGGCACACCATTCTTCTGCTGCTCGATTGTCATCCACTGAAACACACATAGAAAATATTTATGTTAGTAAAATGATCACTCCATTACACTACAATGACAAAATTTACAAACTCAACTCATACGTCACTTTAGAGACTACCACATGGGATTAAAACCTCTCTGAACAGTAAAACTCTACAAAAGTTGAACTTTTAGGGCCAGATTTTTAAATGGGCCTTATTGATGCCTTTCTGAGGGGATTAAAAAGAAGCACAAATTAATTGCTCAAGGGACCTTTCTGCAGCAATGCTGGGCTATAGAATGCCCCCCAAACATCATGCAAAAAGGCACCATGGTTACAATTAATTGTGTGTGACAAATCGAGTGTGGAACAAAGGAGGCGTTCCTTCATAAGCTTAGTCCTTTGCTTTTAGCAAAACTTTTACTACTTCCTTCAACTGTAGATGAAAACCATACATTTCAGTAAGTATTTTTATTGCAACTTCCAGCTAGGCTAGAAAATACTGCAGAGTCATACACTGCTCTGAACCCAAACTGCTTTTTCTGCTGAGAAGACTAGCAAACTAAGAGGAAACAGGCTCAGACATCCACCGATCAAACTGCTACACATAATAACCAAACCAAAAGAGGAACCCAAGCCCAGGCTATGCCAAGAATGTGTGTATTTTAATAACAGCAATGGTGTGCCTAACCTTTGAACACATAGGGTGCCAAGGAAAAACCATCGTTAACCTAATTAACTGCTCCAAAGTTTCCAGGCAAGAATTTATGCCTTGGGAATATCTGGACCTACTCCTCAAACTGTTAGTATCCATCAGAAATCATTAATCTCAACTTAACGCTCCCAGTTTGATTTTATTTCACGAAAAAAAATCCAATTATTTTTTGGGGATTTGTTTTTGGTTAAGCATTTAGAAGGGCCTGATCACCTTTTTCAGTAGGTAAGAATATAGGGTCATGTATGGTAGATTTTGTTTTGAAGAAAGAGTAATTTTAATTTGGTTATGATGCAAAATTAAATTTCATGGGCTTTATTTACCTATTATTCTTACAAGAGAAATTGTAGAAAATAAATGTCACAAGCCTTATCAGTGTGATTTTAAAAGCCCATCTCAAAAAAAAAAAAAAAAGCTTAGATGTTCTTTAAGGAGTGCTTACACAAAACATAATCTGAAAGGTCCTGTGCTAACAGTGTGCTAAACAACCATAAAAATCAGCTAAAGAGCAGAAAAGTTGAGAAAGGGATAGTATGTAGGATGCCAAAAAAAGTTCAAAACAACAAATTAAAAACTAAAAATCCCTGCCCACCTTGTACTAGTATTTGAATTAGTTAAAAAAGAATTGCTAAGGAGCTTGATTTCTGATTGAATTATTGTTAGAACTGAAATGCAACCTAAATCACATTAGGTTACTTTGGGGTTGTGTTTTTTTCTCTCACCACAAACACAGATTCTTAACTTGTGTGGATATTTGAGCAGATTACCGAGGCTGTAAAATCTAGATACCACTTTCGCATTATTATAATTACTCACACACATTTCCCCCCTATTTCTCCCATCCCCCCAACAAACAGATCTTAAAATTTTTTAAAGAGTTGCTGCAACTGACATTCAGTCATAAGTTAGCACATGATCAAATCTGTAAAAAGATTTAAGAATACAAAGAAACTTAGTTTGCTAAAATGAGGCATCCTCTATTGTTTTATGTAATGTACCCTGACTGCTCCTGAGTAAGAACGGAGCTCGTCCTCCATGAGATAAGGCTATATCCTCACTTGTTGGGTGAGACCAAATTCTACCCTTAGAAAATCCCAAATGAAATTACAGCAAAGGTAGTGTTACAACGTAATTAACCAAAGCATTTCTGAAGGTAGTGTGTGCACATTTTCCACCTCCTTCCCCTCTGGGTGAGCACTAAACAGATTGCTAATTTGTTAAGTAAACTTAACAGTGAGAAGGGAAACCATAAAAATGTTAATTGATCCAAAGAATTATTTATCATTGAACAGTCAAATTTCTTAAATTCAAAGGTTCATTGTCCCTAGTTTCTTTAGTTTAACCCTTAAATTAGTTGAATCTCTGAAGAAAAAAATGTGAATAATTTTATAAGATGGCTTTCCAATTTGCAGTGATAAAGCTCCCAAAACGACAGGTGGTTTCTAAAAGGGGGCTTTTTCTTTTCTTTTTAAATAAAGGCAAATATAACTTAAGGAAAAAAAAAGAAAGAAACGCATGCAGGCTCTACAGGCAAGGAGTCCACGTCCATGGATCTGTTCTCTGTGAGGTAACTCAATTCTCTTTTGTAGAGAAACATGCAAAAAGGCCAAACAATATCTCGAGCCATACTGCACATGAAAAATTTAAAATATGCAACATTCAGAATGCACCTTTCATCTCTGTACACACAGGTCAATGCAAACTCTGCAAAGAAACAGTGTCACAGTAAATGAAGTCAGGTGCAGCAATGACAGCTGAACAATGCAGTAGTGCTCACCCAGTTTGTACAGTAATTGGCACTCTACAGTATTCCTACTCATTTTTTGATTCATTTGCACTTTGTGCTGCCTCTCCCTGGGGATCTAATTCAATCTTTACAGAAACATCTGGCCCCTCCGACCTCATTAACTTCATCTTTTTCTTTGGAGGGTTTTTCAAAGTGCCCAGCCTCTCCTTTACTTTGTACTCCAGTGTACTGTGGGGAATCCCATAAATACTCTGAGCTTTGGAAACACTCATTTTTCCACTCATAACCACTGAGATTGCTTCCTCCAGTATCTCACTGTTGTACTGTCTGTAACGCCCTCTTTTCTTCCGAGGCTGCTTGGAGCCAGGATCTCCTTCTTGATCCGATGTGGGATATGGCTGTCCAGAGGTAGACTGCTCAGCATCTGAGCCCCAAGAATCGGGTCCAGCATCTAATATGCTTTTTCTATTTTGTTTTGGAAGAATAGCCCTTAATTTTTTACTAAGCGCGCTCTCCGTTTGTGAACCCATTACCAAAGAGCTATAGCTGTACTGATCACCAGTGCGAGATTCCCAAGAAAGATCCATTCCTCGAACTTGTGGTATCTTTAAATCTACAGGAGATGAATGGCTCACATCCTTTTTCCCATCTTGTTTTGCTTGAAGTGCCATTTTTGGAAAGGCAGAGTTTTCTGCAAGAAAAGGAAGGTCACTGATGTTGTTGAGTGCACATTTCCCCTGAACTTCATACGGCTGAGGTTGAACTCATAATGTGGTTTTGCCCAAGAGGCTTCCCTGGATAATATTAAGTGCTGTCCATGATTCTGTAATCCAGACGGCCCAAGGCTGGCAGCTGTGGACAATTGGTTTCTGCTCAGTAGTTCTTCACTAATCTGCAGGGATCGAGCCAGTGGAACTTTGAGTGATGTGGAGTGTCCAAAACCTTCCCTGGTTCCATCCTGTAAGCTTCTTGGAGGTACCCCATCACCACTCCGAAGTCCGTCTGGGCGGTACTGGCTGGGTCTCCCAGGTCGCCTAATTGGATGGAAGGAAACTGATGTGAGCAGGACTTGCACAGGTAGGGAGGGATGGGTGAGGGGACCACTCCTTTATTAGAACGCCTTGCTTGGGTAACATCACTTTGTGTTATTTATTTATTTTCTCTAAAATTAAAAAAAAAATGGTCTCAGCAGTTAGTTTTAAACTTGTTCACAAAAAAACAAAAACAAAAGCAAAAAACAAAAAAAGAAAAAGAAAAAAAACCAGGAGCTTTTGGGCAAAGAAAAATTAAACCTGTCAGCTAGTCTCTGGTTGGGTTCACAAATATTCGGAGAAAAAGTTTCGCGCAACTGTCTGAAAATAGCACCTTAATTACTAATTACAAAGTAATCATCAAGTCTCGATACTACAAAGAATTGTGTTACCAACGTGACGTTACCACTAAACAAGTACAGTAATAAAAGAGTAAGCCAAATTATTTATTTTAATGCAACATATTCAACGTTCATGACAACCAACTATAAAACTTGAACAATTTACATTGGTGGAACCCACAGATAACTGCTCATTTATTCCCACAAACAAGTTGATGTTCTTATCAAAACTCAGGCAACTCCAAATGACATTTCTTATTTCGCTTGGGAAAAAAAAATATGGCTACCAGCCCCATGGTGGGGGGAAACCCCAAACCAAAACAACAAAATTTTTACCCATCAAATTATAACTTACCACATTTCTTCATTTAAAACACTATTTGTTGCAGATACACGAATACCACTCATTTTTCCATTTGAAATAATCCAAGCTTTAAAGAAACTGTCTTTTATTTTCCCCAAAACTTTGTTCCTTAAGTTCTATTTAAAGTAATTATTGTCAGTTATAGAAACAATTTTTTTTTAGCATTTTCTTAGTTGAAGGAAACCTTCTTCTTAAAATACCAAGCATTAATCTTCAAATTTTAAGTGGGTAACTTTCAAATAATGCTTAAAAAAGATCAACTACTGACATAACGTTAATTCATAAGGTTTTCATTTTTACAGTAGAGAAGGGTTTATCAATGATAAAACTGGTAACTGCTAAAGCATGCCCAAGGGGAATAATTACATTAAGTTGGCACAAAAGCAGAACTTGGCAGAAATAATGGTAAATCAGCTATGTTTTTGGAAGTCTACAGGGACTCTGCTGTTAGCAGTAAATAATATAATAGGGATGACAATTCAACTAAAAGGTGGGCTGTACTGTTGGTGCTTTCATCTTCGAGAAAACTCTACCACAGTGAGTGCATTTACTTTCCATTCAGAGGGACAAACACAGCAATTCCAACTATACAGCACACAGAGCTGGTGGCCAGGTTTAAAGAGAGCCTCACGCAAGGGCTGCATCTCTGCAACAGCAGCGAGGCTTCTGCACATGCCCTGTACACAGCTCGAGCTTCTGATGTATAAGCAGAGCCAGATGGCTGGGACCACGATGACTTAGATATACAGCATGAACGACAGTGAAAAAAGGGCTTAAGAAAAAAATGATTAGCAAGCTATGCAAAATGAATTAAATTAACGGTACTTTTAGACTGAATAAAGGAGGAGAGAAAAAGAAAGATGATGGAATTTTAGAGAAGATAAAGGGAGCATTTTAGAAGTCAGTAAAGGAATCCTTCAATTTGAAGGTAATTAAGAGTAAGTTGGAAAAGGTTAGTCCATTTAGTGCCTACTTACTCCTTTGCTATCTAAATATCTTCCCCATGTTGACATTCTAGGAGTTAAATAACCCTAAATAATTAACTATGTTTCATATCTAGATGAAGCTCATTTTTGGTCACAACACAGTTTTATGAAATGCCTTCCCAATATAGCATCTAAGCATCTTCATTAATATATGACTTTTAAAAATGGCTACTATGTACACATACAGAGAGAATTAGATAATTCTTACACTATAAAATTGGGTGGTTAGAAAATCCTCTTTAGTCTGGTAATAGTTCTCAAAACTGGTTATGTAATGATGTTTGGGAAGCATAAGATGGTTATCTATCAACACCGACAACCAGTCTTATCTAATCAAAAACAAAAAATACACACAATTATTTTCTGAACTGCCACACAAGAGTTAAAACTGCAGTTCAAATCAAAAAACCAAACCAAACCAAAACAAGCAAGGAAAAAAACGAATAGCTCCTATACTCCGTTAGCAATACCAAGTTAAAGATTGGAACCTAATTTTCATTCAACAACTTCAGCATACAGAACACTGCCTTTACATGTGAACTCTGGAATTATTTAGGTTGGGTTCATATTCCTCAACACTCAACAACAAAAAACCCAAAGACATTCTTGCCATATTCCTAGTTATTTACTATTTGTACTAAAAGGGCAAAACTGACCATGCTTGCCAATTCCAGATTTCACAGACTGTGCCTTTACTTGACCGACAGACTAACAGTAATCTTACTGACAGTCCACCTCTAAGCGTTAGTCGCTGAGCTGTGTCCGACTCTGTGACCCCACGGGCTGTAACCCACCACAGGAGTGTTACTCTAGTGGACTGTTTTAGAACAGACAAGGGAGACTGGCATCAGTCTTTGACAAACTATCCCCTACAACTGTGGAAGGCCACAAATATTTTCCCTTACCCGTTCCCTTGAGTACTGGAGCAGCCTGGAGAATGGCTCAGGGAAGTGCTGCCAGCACACGGACTTTTCTTAGTGGATAGATCAAGTACACCGTCTGCAGAGACACAAAGAAACACCTGAGAATATTAAAAACTGGGAGCAATGTGAACTGAATAGGCTAAAAGTGTCACAGCAGTAGGCTTACTCAACTAAACAGATAAAACTAGTCATACGTTTTCAGTTACAAAACCGATCCATTAATAGAATCAGGATATTTTTTCTCCCAAAGAGACATAAGCTTATCAATGTCTATTGTATCTACCATCTCCAAGGGTTAAATATTTTATTAATAGGACAAAAGAAAAGTTAAAGCATAACACTAAAGATGTTAAGATACGGTGAGATATTAGAAATAGCAGTTTACATCATATGAGGCTCCGTGATGGAACTATGAGATGTCATTTTAAAATTTACCTTGATCTAAGTATATGAGATTAATGAGATAATGTCATACAAATTATAAAACCAAATTTCTCAAGTGCTAAGGCTACCTGAAGTATCAGGGGTACATGAAAGTTAGATTTAGAAAAATTTAGATGCAAAACTCATTTAAAAAACAAATTTATATGGTTATAGTAAACATATATACTGTATAAGATAATATGCAAGATGAATCAGTTGTTAACTGTTTATAATTTGCACATATCCAAATTACTATTTGGGACATATCTGCAAAAGTCTGTATATTTGGATTCAAGCTTTTGGGGAAAATCAGCAGAGACTCAAAATTTACTTAATCATATTTACAAAGGCAAGGTTTTTCGATCAATAAGCTACTATAAATTGATGGCAAAGTTTAAGGAAAGAAAGAAGAATGACATGGCCTTGATACTGATGGGAGCCTTGGGGGAATAATCATTTTTTTCTTTTACTATAAAAGTCACAAATTCATGTTATTAGAATATAAAATAGAAGACTTTAACTCTATCCAAAAGCCAACTTTTCCCCTGTAGACATGTCTAGAAAAGAAAACTCATAGTCTGGATAACTTTAAAAGCTGCTATTCTGTTCGAAATTGGAATACTTAAGACCACGCCAATACAGAACTCTCTTGGGACTTGTGTCTGAGGACACTGTAACTCTCTATTTCAGGTAACTCCCTATTTCACTGCAACTCAGTTTATAAACCAAAAAAAGCCCACAACTCATACAGAGTAAGGACACCGTGTTGTCTCTTAGAGCCACTAATATTTCTAAAAACATAAATTGAAATCTTATAGAACCAAGTTTCCATTAGAGATCCAATCCAATTAGATTCCTAACAAGAAAATGCACTACTTAAAATATTTCCAACCAAAGACAGTATTATTTTCATAGTCTAATCATATTATAGACAACATACTTCAAATCTACCACTGAAAAACTGTGATTTAAGTTGAAAATACATTAAAATAAAATTCATTAGGAAAAATAATTTTATAAAGGTTTCATTTGAAGTTGATGACTATAATCCTATCATCTAGTGCAAATTTTTCTTGCTGTCAATACAACATACCTTTCAAGTATAACACCTGCTATAATAAGTTAAACTAATGTGTATCTTTGTAAGTTAATCTCCATTATTAATATTTTAGACACAACCTCTATGCCATCATTCTCCTATTGTAAACCTGAAGTTTGAAATGCAACCTTTAGAGTAAATAGACTGTTAATGAAAACTACCAATCTGTGGTAGAGAAAACAATTCTCTATAAAACAGAAAAGAATAACTTTATAAACAACATGGTAACCAAAGGAGGTCTAGAAGGTCTCCTGCTAGGAAGTTTTAGAGATTTTGACTGCTGTTCACTCACAGAAAGAGAAAGAAGGCAAAGGAAAGCTATTCAAAAAATATTCTTTAATAAGCAACTAAAGCCAGCCCATTAAATGTCATTACTTCATAAACTACTTAAAAGGAGCAAAATAAAGTTCTTTCAAAGAGATTCCTACATGAATTAAACTTACTCACTTTGAAAAATAAATCTATTTCTCACCAATAAATTCACACTTTTATGAGACTTCTATGGCAATAAAATCTTAGTAATACAGAGATCACTAATCCATAACTTGTAGAGGTTCAAACAGTGGCCAAGTTGAAATGCTTACTTCATCTTTGTGAAATTAAAGGTAAAATGAGATCATAAAGCAACAAAGACGTAATATACTTAAGAGTACCTTTCCAAAGACTCAAGAAATAGCTGCTCTGCAAAACTGATACCCTCTCAGTCTCTTAACTTAATTAGCACCCTCACCAACAGACTACCTTTTGAAAATATTCTAACTAGTTCATAATACAGTGTATGTATGTGTATTTATAAAATACGGAATATATTTAACAACCCAAAGTGTTTCTACTATCTTCTCAATATTTCTAATCCCCTGAGTTTTTTAAAAATGCAAGTAATATATATTTTTGCCTCATGATCTCACATGCAGAGTGTAACTCCTACCTAACAAGATGTATTTATTTCTCAGGTAGGTGCTAATCCTAAACATTGATGGAAAGGGGGAAAAGTTAATTTTTCAAAAGGATTTTAAAAACAATGGATATGACAATGCTTTGTAAAGTATGCAATACTTATATAAATATCAAGTAACAATATAACCACCTAACTTTCCCAGGTGGTACATCCATCATGACTATAAACTACTGATGGGTAAGGTAGCCAATTTATACTTCTTCTCTATCACTGCAGAGTCCAGAATAATTTAAAAATCACATTAGTGATGCTCTATATGCCAATACCTTTTTTCCTCCCCAAACTAAAAGTATTCTATTGGACAGAGGAGATCTTGACATCAAACCATACCTTGTTCGCTAGGTTCTGACTGAGACTTTCTGACAGTAAGGTCCAGAGGTGAGTCTTGGTCAGCCATGAGAAGTTTGCTGAGCACAGGGTTCTGAGCAGTTGCAGCCGTGGGAGAGGTGGTGACTGGAGATGCTTTCGGCAGGCTTTGGTTCTTTGTGCTATTGGGCTGGCTGGGGTCCTGAGTAGAGCTATTTTTTGAGGTATATTCAGCAGCAAATTGTTGGATCATTCGCTGCATGATCTCACGGGCCACTAGGGGAATATTGGGGTCGGAGACCCAGGGACTGTCTGTAAACAAAGATTTATTTACTTTTAAAGTGGGACAATGTACTAAAAAGAGACAGCTTTCAAGAAACAAAACTTCATTTTATTTTTCTTTCTTAAAATGCAATATCCTAAAAATAGTATTCCCTCTTAGAGCTATATTTTTAATCTGCAGGCTTATAAAAGTTGATTTTTAAAAATAAACTTTTAATAAAATTATTTCTACATACCACCCCCGCCCCCGAATATGAAGTCAAAAAAAGGGATAACAAATAACATATCATATGGATAAGAATCACTTACCTGATACAGAAATCCCAAAACCCCTTTTTAAATGAAATGATTACTCCCCTGTTTACCACCTACGGATCACATCTGGTTTCCCCTAGATCCTTCAACCATTATCTTCCTATATTACTGAAGAATGAACACTTTCTGCTAAAAGACTGCAGGTATATCAACATTATAAAAGGAGGTACTTAAGATTCATGACAGGCCAGGGCAACAGATGTCACATTTTAATACTCATCACAACCACTTTGAGGGTTTGTAAAAAGAGATTGCTGGGTCCTTTCTCCAGAGTTACTGATTTAGCAGTTCTAGAGTAAGCTCAGGAATTGGTGTTTCCAACAAGTTTCTAGATGCTGCTGGTCTGGGGCTACACTTCTAGAATCTTTAGGCTAGGAGTTTAAATGCCAAACCTCAAAACTTTAAGACCAAGTTACTTTCGGTAAGTTCTTTATGCTCTACCAACCACTGAACACAACAGAAAAGGAAGTAATAAACATCTAAGTTATCAATTTCTAATCAATGTTAATTTTAAAATAAAGGCCATATCAATTCACTAACTTATAAAACCCTCAGGACTGGAAGGGACCCTGAAAGTAAAATAAAAGGGAAAACA
Source organism: Madoqua kirkii (assembly GCA_006408675.1). Lineage (NCBI taxonomy): Eukaryota > Metazoa > Chordata > Mammalia > Artiodactyla > Bovidae > Madoqua > Madoqua kirkii. The sequence continues at coordinate 13,309 of SJYC01037111.1, forward strand.
TTTTGCATAAATATATTATCATCATGTCTCTGTCACTAACACACTATCAGGGAGATTAAATGTTGTTTGAGAAAAGCAGAGATAATGCCTGTTTACATCCTGTACTCTCAGCACCTATCCTTGGTGCAAAGTGTGCATTTGTATTTAGTTGACTAATAAATGGATCAATATCAAATCAGTTCTTAAAAAAAAAAAGCAACAAATTCATAAATGTGATCTAAAGAGTAAATGGCCTGTTCAATTTTGTACAGATGGCTAGTGATAGACCCTTGATTAAAACGTTTCACCCATATTTTATACTTCCTTCCTACACTTCTTAGGCTTTAGAAGATGGGTCTCAGAAAAACTGAGTTTCCTTACTCTTTTAAAGATTAACCACAGAAGGTCAGTTACTTTACCTATAGTATTTTGGAGCTGTAAGGAACCTTGATTAGTCAGAAAAACTGACTAATTGCTATTAATCTAAAACCCAAACACATCATTAAAATCAAACAGGGCTCCCAAGAACAAATTTTTTTCCTGAAGGACAATATTCAATATCAGAAGACAGTCATATCCTAAAGTCAGAATATTTAATTCTCTGGAGTTTAATAAGGTTTGTTCTATCAATAATAACATTTCTATTCTACTATAAAGTATTTTCAATCTTAAGTTTCCTCTCTATAAGAGACTATGGGTATGCTAGATGGTTAAAGAATAAACGTATTCAACTAGGTAATTAAGGTTCAGAAGTTACTACAATCACTGACAGTGGTTCCTTCAATGCTTTAATGACCATTTTAGCCATGTATTGCTTTTTTCAACCTCTCTACTCTGGGTTTTCTTATTAGGATTTCTTATTAAGTAGAAAGTCATTTAACTTTTTTTCCTTCCATATCATAAAATCCTCGGAATGTATATAATTTTAAGTTTTAATATGTTACTATATCTTTTTATCCTCTGAAAAGCTAGAAAATAATACATGAAGAAGAAAGCTTCCAAACAGGAAGCAAAATGAATTTATGAGATATCTGTGCTTAACTAGATTAATAAATATTAAACAGACTTGCAAAGAGTCAAAGATTTTAGGATAAAAACCATAAACTGCTACTTTTGATCTTTAAATGTCTGTAGCATATGTGCCTCTCTGTTGAAGAACTACTATAATCATGAAACAGTTCATGTTTATGATTAAAGATCATTTCCTGCTATGTCTCTTGAAAATTTCCTAAAGCATTTCATTCTTTAATTTACTTAAAACACAACATCTATAAACCTAGCCACCCTCAGGGAAACATGCACAACTGAGTCAAATAAAAACAACATACGGGTCAAAGTTAAAACTACAGAAAAACACACGAATGCTACATCATAGCCACCTGTTATGTTTTTAAAATGCAAATATAACTTTTAGGAAGTGTCAAATTTTCTGAGACAAGTGACAAAGCCAGATGAAAAGAAATGATTATGACAGCTGTACTGTCCTTAAATTGGAATTTATTATATAGAGTCTATACCACAAAAACCTTCTTTTATTTAAACTAATGTTCCTACCTAGCTATAGATAACCTGTTCATACTCAATTATTTAAACAATTTGTAATACCCTGGAAACATGACTAAATCCAAATATCTTAATTATTTATTGAAAACAAAATATTCTCCTTAGATTAAATTGCCTGTTACATCTCTGGAACATTTTTTGGTATCAATTTGAAGCCTACTAATGCCCATCTTTGGGACACTCCCAAGAGGATTAATAAAAAATCTAAAAGTAACAATATTAATACATAAAGGGGTAACTTCCAATTGCAAAGCAGCATTTCTTTTTCTAAGCATCATATGCCAGCATACAGACAAATATACAAACAATTCTACAATTTCAGAGGATACTCATCTCTCAAGACCTATTCCAAGGTAAGAATCCCTCCTCTAAAGGGTATGTACCCCTAAATTTAATTTTTGGGTAAAAACACAAGAACTTTAACCTACATTATTCCTATACAACAAAGGAATGGGACCAGTAGAGAAGCAGGCTAGAAACCTCTTCAAGAATCTGCCTGTGATTAACCTCACTAACTCCCCCTAGGCAGAGTGGATTAAAAGTGGTTGGTTCCTCCATGTAAATTAGGGAAAGGAGTTCCTCTTTTCAGTCAATGACGTTTCCTACAGCATTAGACCCATGTACACTTCCTAAAGGAGAGGAACAACAGAGAAGCTGGAAAGATATTTTATTTAGTTAATAAACTCACAACTGATCTATCAGTCACTTATACTTTAAATGTGAGTTACTTTAATAAAACATTCAAATGTTCATAAAACTAATGTTTTGAACATAGCTTTGGAATCAGGGTATTTTATGGAAATGAAATGGTGAGCATGGAAGCCTTGGCTGGGAGCTCGAGGTCAGAGGGTACTAGAGGATATCAGAGGCAGTAAGGATGTAGTAAAAGATTTAATTTTATCTGGAGAGCTGATGGAAAAAGAAGGGGGAAAAAGTGCTTCTGAGAACAAAACCCTTCTGTACGCCTTGATTTCGTATGTCACTTTACTTCATACTCCCTTTTGAAAATATCGATCACATTAAACAGAAGCTCAGCTAGTCTCCAAGTGTATGTAACCAACCCGTTGGAATTGCACTTATCAGACTTCTAACTACTGTATAGACAAACATTACCTTTCAAATTTTGGAAGAGAGAAGGCCACTTTCAAAGGAATGAGAGGTGTAAACCAGACCATATGGAGAAATATTAAAGAAAATAGAATCATTGAGTTTGCTGAAGGTTAAATAAAAAACGCTTTAGAGCCTATCATAGTAATCGCCATTGTAGAACTAGAGACATGGCATGAATAAGGAAAATAAACTCATTTAGAAAGAATTTCTTTAATTTTAATACTTAATTTTTTTAGTAAAACAAGGCTGTATCAAGGAGAAAAAAAGTTTGCAGATCTAATTTTAAGATAAAATTTTTTCCCCCAAATGAAATTTCAATGAGGAATTATTAAAATTCTATACAGTTTTATGGTTATCAGTGACTAAAATAGTGACTTATTTATTTATTTTTTTGGCCATATTGTGAGCTTGTGGGATTCTTAGTTCTCTGACTAGGGAATGAACCTGGGCCATGGCAATGGCAGCCTGGAATCCTAACCACTAGACGACAAGGGACTCCCAACAGTGACTGTTTAGCTAAGAAAATTTGTCTAACAAAATACAGTACTGAGACCTTACGATTTTCACACATTCATATAATTTTAAGAATTATTTAACTAAATCTTACATGGCACCATGACTGCATAGCAAAAAGGAGGGAGAGGGCTGCATCACTCATTCCAATTTACCTTGACCAAAGGAATATAGAAAAGTATAAAGTATTCTATCAATAAAGAAAAATGTGTTTAAAATTAACTCTTTTAAAAACTGACATTGAAATTAAGGAGACTAAGATAAGACAAGCAGATACTAAATGCCATTCTTCACTGGAACCAACCTTTTCTACAAAAGACTGCATTGAGGAACTCTTCTGCTTGTCTCTCGAATCGAATGATTTTTGCTTGCTCTTGTTTAAGCAGAGCTTCTTGCCCAGCTCCCGAAGCTGGCTCATCCAGACCGACTAAGTGTCCCTGCAAAAATATTTGATGAAATGTTTGCACAAAAATCCTTCCCCGTTCAATATCAAAAGCAGAGATCCAAAATCAAAGACAAATGTTAATGACAGATAAATCAGTTTAATACAATTAAAATATTTTAGAACTTCAAGTCAGATAGTATTTATCGCCACAAAAGTATAAAAGCAAAATGAATATAAAAGATTATTTGGGCTGTTTTCTGATTATGAATTTTGCTTAAATTTATTAACACTAATTAAACTATAATTACCAAAGGGAAAATTTGAGCATTCAAATGCATTGGTTCTTGTTACATTATAGCAACAGTTTACAGACAATCCAACTCACACGAAAAGGTATCTAACTCACACGAAAAGATATCTTAAACGCCAAATCTCATTTGAGAATCGTGTTCGCCCTACCAGCATAATGTGTTTTCTCCAGACACAAAACATTTCTTTTAAGGGCCATTACGAGAGAAACTCAAAAGTAAGGTACTTGACTTAATAATTCTGTCCCTAGAGTACTATTTTACAAATGGTAGTTTTCAAATCTTTAGTGGGCCATGAAATTAATGGGTCAAAACTAGCACTAGGAAAAAAAATTGAAAAATAGAATGCATGTATTATAAGAGGTAAACACTTTGCTATCTTAAGGGTTAACATTTCAACACTATATGTATGTATATATATGCTTGAATGTTTGTAATATAAAAATGTGGGTCCTGATCAAAGTTTCAAAATGCCATTCTAGATGTCTCTCAGAATATGCTCTCAGATGGCAGAAGACCTGGTCTAGGCTGACAATGCTTTCCACTCACTTCCACCTTTGCAGTTAATAAGTAAGTAGTAAATTATGATGACAGAAAACAGAGAGTATAAAGAAAAACAAAGTACATATTTTGAGTTCCAGTGCCTGTAATTTACTTCACTGCAGTGCATCAACACATACACTTACTTGTATCATGAAAAACTTTAAAGTGCTCTAAATACTAAAAGAAAACGGGACATACCTTGGCACAATGAAAAGTAAACGTTCAAGGTACATTACAATTCACAAGTGATTTCCTCAAAAATTTTATACACACCCAATGATATATGCCATCTACTTTCCATGATTTCCCCATGACTCAACTGTGTCAACGGTGCAATTCAAAACATGTTTTTTGGAAGGACATTATACAAATAGTTCACTATGAAGAACTCTCTTGCACACTCAAACTGAAACAATGATTCCTTAACACTTTCCGTAGTACACTGTACGTTTGCCACATTAGTTTAAAATTTCTTAAAATATTTTAAGTGTTACAAATCATTATAAAAACCTTTATTACAGTTCTCTTTGCCAACATTCTCTTCTATGGATGAAGGAAATTATTAAGAAAGTAACTTTTAAAACTGAATCACAATCTAATTTTGATACAAATTTAACATTTAAAATGTATCAGGAACAGGTATTAGAGAGTTTGATAAAATCCTTATTTGCATTATTACACTTCAATGCCATTCACTGTTTATTGATTTTAAAAAATTAGACATTACATGGTGTAACTATTTAAGTGTCCATAGCCCTATATCTGGACTTCCCTGGTGGCTCAGACGGTAAAGCATCTGTCTACAATGCAGGAGACCTGGGTTCGAACCCTGGGTCGGGAAGATCCCCTGGAGAAGGAAATGGCAATCCACTCCAGTACTATCGCCTGGAAAATTCCATGGACAGAGGAGCCTGGTAGGCTACAGTCCATGGGGTCGCAGAGAGTCAGACACGACTGAACAACTTCACTTCACTAGCCCTATATTTAGTTAGTATAATTGACTTTGAACAGAGTTATCTACATTTTATGTTTAATGTAGCATTCAGGCTACTTTCTAACCTAAATCAACACAGAGCAACTAATCTAGTATTCAGTAAAGCAATTGGTACATGTTCTTTCTTGAATCAAACATTTACAAATTTTATCAATTTGTACTCTGAAATATACAGCTTACTTTTTAGTTGGTTCATAATAATTGTAGTCATATCTATTCATTTTGTTTTGTAAAGTTTCACTGTTTGTAATTCACACACCATACAATTCACTATTTAAAGTAAAATTCAATGTTTCAGTATATCCATAGAAATGCAGAACCATCACCATAACCTAACTTTAGAACATTTTTGTACCCCCAAAGGAAACCCTATATCCAATAACAGTCACTCTCCGTTTTCCCAACCTTAGTCAACTACTAACAGACTTATCTCTTCTGGAAATTTCACACAGTTAAACAATATTTGGGTTTTGGTGACTGACTTCTTTTTCCTAGAATAATGTTTTCAAGTTTCATTCAAGTTGTAGCAGGTATCAATATCTATTTCCTTTTACTGCCAAATAACATTCCACTGTAAGGCTAAACATTTTAACCATTCATCAGCTGATGAACTTTTATGAACTTTTAAATTGTTTCTACTTTTTGCCTACTGTGATATGAACAATGCTGCTTCTAATATCTGTGTACAAATTTTGTGTGGATATGTATTTTAATTTCTCTTGGTAGGAGTGGAATTTCTGGATCATGTGGTAACTATCTTACCATTTTAAGGAAGTGTCAAGCCATGTTCTAAAGTTGTGTACCACTTGACATTTCCAACAGTAATGAGGGTTTCCACTCCACATACTCATGGATGCTTGTAGTTTTTTGATTACACCCATCCTAATTGTAACAAGTGATATCTCATGATTTAGACTTGCATTTTCCTAATGACTACTGGTGTTAAGCATCTTTTCGTTTGCTTGAAAATTAAAGTCACAGTCACTCACTCGTGTCCGACTCTATGTGACTCCCTGAATTGGAGCCCACCAGGCCTCTGTCTATGGAATTCTCCAGGCAAGAATACTAGAGTGCATTGCTATACCCTCTCCAAGGGATGTTCCCCAGCCAGGGATTGAACCTGGGTCTCCTGCACTGCAGGTGGACTCTTTACTATCTGAGGCACCAGGGAAGCCCACTGGCCATTCAAATATCTCCTTCAGAGAAATATATACTCATACAGTTTGCTTGGTTTTCAACTGGGCTCTTTATCTTTTGGGGTTTCTCTGGTGGCTCAGGGGTAAAGAATCTGCCTGCAATGTAGAAAACACAGTTCTGTGGGTTTGATCCTTGGGTCAGGAAGATCCCTGGAGAAGGAAAAGGCAACCCACTCCAGTATTCTTGCCTGGGAAATGCCATGGGTAGAGGAGCCTGGAGGGTTACAGTCCATAGGATTGTAAAGAGTTGGACACGACTTAGCATCTAAACCACCACATTTATCTTTTGCTGAGCTAAGAATTCTTGATATTCTAGATACAAGTTCATTATCAGATATATAATTTGCAAATATTTTCTCCCATCCCTGCACTTTCTTGACCCTTCACTGATACTATTTTAGCAGTATAAAACTTTTTTAATTTTAATGAATCCCAATTTGTCTTTTTTCTTTTTGACCATTTGTGCTTTTGCTATTGTATCTAAAAAAACTAGTGGTTAACTCAAGACTGTGAATATTTACTCCTATGTTTTCTTCTAAAAGGGCTTCCTTAGTGGCTCAGACAGTAAATAACCTGCCTGCCAACGCGGGAGACATGAGTTCATTCCGAGCTGGGAAGATCCCCTGGAGATGGGAATGGCTACCCATGCTAGTACTCTTGCCTGGAGAATTTCATGGACGTTCTCCATAGAATGGTAGGGCCTAGTGGGCTACCCATGGGGTCGCTTTACCATTTTAGGACTTACTTTTGGGTTTAAAATCCATTTCAACTAAATTTTTCTGTCTGGTGTAAGGAAGGGGTCCAACTTCCTTTGTGAAAAATCACCAGCAATAAAGTTTACTTCTGCATCTCAGTTCTGTACCATCAATCTCTATATGTCTGTCCTTAGGCCAGTACACACTATGCTTATCATTACAGTTTTGAGGTAAGCTTTGAAATTGGGAAGTGCAAGACCTGTCAATTTGTTCTAAGATTGTTTTGGCTATTCAGAGTCCCTTGGATCTTCATATGAATTTATCAGTAACTTGGCAATTCCTGCAAAGAAACCTGCTAGGGTCTTGACAGGGAACATGCAGATCATCTGGGCAAAAATGCCATCTTGACAATATTGAGACCTCCCATCCATGAATGTAGCATGTCTTTTCATTAAGTTACATCTTCTTTAATTTCTTTCAACAATATTTTGTCATTTAAGGTGTATGAGTCTTACACTTTTTGTTAAAATTTATTTCTAATATTTTATTTTTAATGCTATTATAAATGGAATTTTCTTAATATCATGTTTAGCTGGTTCACTGATAATGTATAGAAATTCAACTATTTTCTTAAAAAAATGCTGTATTCTGCAACTCTGCTGATTCTGATTAAATCTAATAGTGTTTTATAGATTCCTTAGGATTTTCTACATATAATATCATGTCATTTGCAAACAAACTTTTATTTCCTCTTTAATAATCAGGATAATTTTCATTTCTTCTTATCACTTAACTTCCAAAGCTAGAACCTGTTGTAAAACACCAAACAGAGAAGTCGTTACCTGATTTTAGGGGGAAACTGCTCAGTCTTTTACTATTAGGTTTGATGTGAGCTGTGTTTCCTTGGGGGCTCGGTTGTAAAGAATTTGTCTGCCAATGAAAGAGATGTGGGTTCAATCCCTGGATCAGGAAGGTCCCCTTGGAAAGGAAATGGCAACCCACTCCAGTATTCCTGCCTGGGAAATCATGGATAGAGGAGCCTGGCAGGCTACACTCCATAGGGTTGTAAAAGCGTCAGATATGACCTAGTGACTAAACAACAGCAACACATATATTAGCTGCACATTTCTGTAGGTCAGGTTGAGGAAGTGCCCTGCTATTCCGGTTTGCAGGGCATTTTTATGAGGAACAGGTATTGGATTTGGGAGGCATCTACTGAGATGACCATGTAATTCCTGTCACTTATTTTATTAATATACTGTATTACAAATTGATTGATTTTGTGGTATTACACCAACCTTGCATTCCTAAGACAAATTTCACTTAATGGTGGTATATAACAGTTTTTATATGCTGTTAGATTTGGTTTGCTAATATTTTGTTAAGGATTTTTTGTGATTATACTAGTGTGCAGTTTTACACACTAGTGATACTGGTCTGCAGTTTTCTTTTTGTACGATGTCTTTGCCTGGTTTTGGTTTTCAAATAATACTGGCCTCACAGAATAAACAAATGTTCCTTCTTTATATCTTAGACAAGTTTGTAAAGAATTGGTATTAATTCTTTAAAAAAAAATCTGGTAGAAATCATCAGTGAACTAGCCATATGCTTTTTTTTCCTGAATATTTTAAAATTACTAATTCAATCTCTACTTGTTCTGGGTCATATTAATTTCCTAGGGCTACTATTAACATGGGCTTCCCTGGTAGCTCAGATGGTAAAGAATCTGTCTGCAGTGCGGGAATACCATGATCAATCCTTGGGTCAGGAAGATCCCCTGGAAAAGGGAATGGCAACCCACTCCAGTATTCTTGCCTGCAGAATCCCATGGACAGAGGAGCCTAGGGGGCTACAGTCCAGGGGTTGCCAAGATTCAAATATGACCGAGCGACTAACACACATATTATTAATTATACACATTATTAATGTAACTACATCACAAACTGGGTGGCTTAAAAACAGTAGAAAGCTACTTGTCTCAGAGCTCTGGAGTCTCAAAGTCTAAAATCAAGGTGTCTCCAGGGCCTGCTCCTTTTGAAGGCTCAAGAAAAGAGTCCTTTCTTGCCTCTTTCTAGCTTCTGTTAGTTTCTGGCAATCCTTTCTGTTTCCTGGCTTGTGACAGCGTAACTCCAATTTCTTCCTCCATCTTTACATCGCCTTCTTCCCTATGTTATGTGTGTCTGTCTTTCCAACTCTCTTTATAAGGATATCAGTCATTGGATTTATGGCCCAACTGAATCCAGTAAAACTTCATCTTGATTTCATTACAACTGCAAAGACCTCTTTTCCAAATGTCTTAAGGCTTCCCTGGTTTGCTCAGATGGTAAAGAATCCGCCTGCAATACAGGAAACCCAGGTTCAATCCCTGGGTCAGGAAGATGCCTTGGAGAAGGGAATAGCTTACGCACTCCAGTATTTCTGCCTGCAGAATTTCATGGATAGAGGAGCCTGGCAGGCTATATAGTCCATGGAGTCACAAGAGTTGGACAAGACTGAGCGACTAACACTCACAGGTACCAGGGATTAGAACTTCAACGTTTTCTTTTTGGGGGAAGGGGGACACAATTCAATCTGCAACATATGTCTGATCAGATTTTCTATTTCTTCTCGAGCCAGTTTTAGTAGTCTGTGTCTTTGTAAGCATGTACCTATTTTATCTAAATTATCTAATATTTTGGCATACATATTATCAATTGTATTCGTCTTTTTATTGCCATAAGGTCAGTGGCAATTTCCCCTGTATCACTTTAGTAATTTGAATCTTTTTACTCTGATTGGCATTAAATAAGGGTTTCTCAACTACTGACATTTTCATAGAACCAACTTTCAGTTATGATGATATTCTCTATTTTACTATTTATTTCTGCTCTACTCATGTCCTTATTTCTGGTTACTTATGGTTTAATTTGCTCTTTTTCTAGTCCCAAAGTGGACAATTAGTATAATGATTTGAAAGCTTTTTCATTTAACGTAGGCATTCGTAGCTATAAATTACCTTCAAAGTACTGACAGCTATATCTCATAAGTTTTGGTATGTTTTGGTTTTGCTTTTATTTATCTCAAACTGTTTTCTACTCCTTTGTGATTTCTTCTGTGATCCACTGGTTACTTAAAAGTGCTTTAATTTCCACAGATTTGTGAATTCCTTACATTACTCTGTAACTGATTTGCAATTTCATTCCACTGTGACTGGAAAACATACTTTGTATGATTGCAATTCTTTAAATTTTATTTTTTTTATGGCCCAGCATATAGTCTCTCCTAGAGAATGTTTCATGTGCACTTGAGAAGAATGAGTGTCCTGCTTGTTTGGTGGAGTGTTCTATAGATGTCTACTAAATTTAGTTGATCCATAGTGTTGTTCAAGTCTTCCATGTTTGTTGATCTTCTGCCTAGATACTCTATCCATTATGGAAAGTGGACTACTGATGCGTCCATCTATTATTCTGAATTGTCTATTTCTCCCTTCAATTCTGTAGCATTTTGCTTCATGCATTCTGGGGACTACTGTTAGGAGAGAATATAGTTATAGATTGACTCTTTTCTTGTTTTCTCAAAATGTCCATCTTTATCTCTAATTTCCCAGCAGTGTGTAGCCTCTGACGCCACTTCTCAGAGGATGCTGTCTTGAGCATGCAGTCTCTGTCCACCAGGAGCAACTATGGGTTTAGCTTGGCTCCCTTATGCAGTTTTATTCTTGAATCTCTCCTTTATAAGCTTCTGGTTGATCTGCCTATAGTGGTATCCCAAACCCAGATAACAGTCTCCACTAATTGTTCTACTATTTTTGCCACACCTTAGACAATAACTGCACCTCAGTCTGATCCAATAAAAGTGGATCCTCGTGGCAGGGGCAGGGTGTTGCCAGTCTTTGAGGCTTGTTCCAACTCCAGGAGGGCACTTTCTTGCTGTTTTTCTGGTTCTCTCTTTAAACTTCTAACTTGTCTGCCATTTCACTTGTTGCTATTAGCACAAGGAACTACCAGCCTCCTTTTAACTGTTCACCACAAAGATCATAATTTTCAACATCTTGTGGCAAGTTCTGTTTCAAATAAAGTTAGTCTCCTTAGGAGAGCCACAGAGGTCTCTACTCTTAAGGCCCGCCTCTCCCTTAGGAATAGCCTTTCTGACACTGCACAGGAACTGGGGGCTGGGAGAGTGACTCACTTCTCTCAGAGTGACATCTGTGCTTTGTGAGTGGGGCTGCCAGATAACTTGCCCTTCTTGGATGAGGCCTGGCCCAGCAATTGAGGCCTAGTATTCTTAGCCTGCTATGTCTACAGTGGACTTCCACTCACAGTATAGGCTGAGTGAGGAAAGGGGGCCCTGGCCCTTTTACTTGATCTGTCTGGATGAAAGTTTCTGCAGTAAGAATCCCGAATGTATAAAAGATGTCCACAGTTTTCCCCTCCTATTCAGAGTAGAGCTTCTCTCAAATTGAGCTCAGGAAGTGAGTAGGAGTGGGTCATAGCTCAACTGTCTTAGACTCTTGTTCTTACAGAGATTAGTTTTTTTTTTTTTGAACAAATGATTCTCCATTTGCTCTATGCCCTTACGATAACTATTTTCCAAGTTTATATGTTCTTTTAAAATAATTTTTACCAAATAGTTGTTTTAATTAAAACAATCCTAACCATATTACAACCAAAGATGAAAAATACAGCACAAAATCATGTATTTTTTTCAAGTGCATCTGGCCATGAAGTTAAAAATTTACAGCAATGACGTATAAACAAAATGTAGCTCATCCTCCCTCACTGTAGCTAACCATACCAAAATTAAATGAACCAACAAGAACAAAAATGTTTCTATGACACAGAGCTGAAAAAGCTAATACAATAGTCAGGAGATAGGAAGTTAATTCATATGATGTCCCCTCCCTCATACATGAATTCTAAAAGGAAACATTATGTATTGTGTGGCAAAAACAACAAAATGATATGACACACTCTTCTATAAACAAAAAAACCATTGTTCTTTGCATTTATTATCATTCCTTACCAAACAAATTCTTGGCCCAGAACTAAACAGGAATAAAACGAGATCAGAACTGGAATTTATATCACCTATGAGTTGCTTCCTTCAGAATTCAAGAATAAGTCTATGCAGACTAGTTGGTTCATAGTCAGAGGTAATTATGTCCTATCAGAATTTATTACAAGCTTCTTAAAAGCATACATGCCTAGAACATACTCCCAGAGCTTTCGATTCTGTAACTCTGGAGTGGGGAGTAGTCATTATGTTTTTTAAAAGCTCTCTCCTTAATAAGGACCTGTAAAAAGGCATCAGTTCATACTTTAAAAACTATTACATATTTATAGTAAGTCTTTGTATTTGGGAAGGCAAATTCCATCTGTCACTTATATTTTCCGAAATGCCCTGGCTATTCAACCTTTATTCCATCAGACTGCATTTAAAATCACTCGGTCAATTCTGTTCCCACCACCACTTCTCCAAAGAAGACATGTTTTGATCTGATTAGCACTATATTTAGAAAGTAATTCAGAAAAAAGCAACATCCTTAAAGATGTCAGTCATCTTTTTCAGGAACTGGTTTACATTTATCTCAAAATTTAATGGATCTCAAAATTCTACTGGACTACAGGAGATCAAACCAGTCAATCCTAAAGCAAATCAGTCCTGAATATTCACTGGAAGGACTGAGGCTAAAGCTCCAATCCTCTGGTCACCTGATGCAAAGAATTGACTCCTTGGAAAAGACCTTGATGCTGGGAAAGACTGAAGGCAGGAAAAGACGGGGATGACAGAGGATGAGACGGTTGGATGGCATCACCAACTCGATGGACATGAGTTTAAGCAAGCTCTGGGAGATGGTGAAGCAAAGGGAGGCCTGGTATGCTGCAATCCATGGGGTTGCAAAGAGCAGACACGACTGAGCAACTGAACTGAATTGCAAACTCTGTTGTTTACTCACATAGTTCCCACATATTTATTATTTTACATTTTAGTATTATGAAATGTTTATTTTCTAAGTGCTAGTGTTGGCAAAATGAACAATGTGTGTGTGTGTTCGTGTAAAACTTAGTTCTGTATACAGCTTTCAGGGAAAACTATGTCATCAACTTCAGTTGCTATGTTCTCTGGTAGCCTCACTAGTTTACATCACTTTTCCAACATCCTTTTAAGGAAATTTATTTTAAGGGAGCTGTGAGAGTGGTAGAGAGAGGTAGAGGGAAAGGAAGCTGTAGCAAGCTGTCAACACTTTGTGATCTTATGACTCATCACCCAAAGCAGAAAAAAAAGATATACTGAACAGGTTGGGATCTTCGTCAACAGAAAAGCCCTCAAATTCTGTATTAAGCTTCTGGTTATCTAAAAATATATAATCCATATAATTTATTTTTATCTTTATTATATTTGGGGTAATGACAAAGAAATAAACATCTAATCTAAAAGATGTTTCCAAATAAGTTTACATTTCTCTACAACTAAAAAGTACTATCTTTCTGTACTACTAGAAATGCTAAATAAAATTCTTCAGGCTAAACTGACACTATAAAACACTGCTAAGGGAAATAAGACATGATGTGCATAAAAATGAGATAGACCATAATCATAAATCAGAAGGTTTAATACTGCTAGGTCTTTGTTAAGAATTGATAATTTAAAAACATATAGGATCTAGAGCAAGTTTGAAAAAGAAAACAAATGGGATTCATACTACTTGACTTCAAGATAGAAAGATTAGCAATAAATACACTGTAGTATTGATGTAAGGATAGACATATACACTTCAATGGCACAGGACAAAATTTAAAAATACGCCTACATAGTATACCATGTAGGCATTGACTGACTTAAAGATGCCAAAATAATTCAATCTGGAGCGGCAGAGGAAGTCTTTTCAACAAATAATGCTGGAACTGGATCACCTTACAGAATACAATAAACCTCAATACTTACCTCATACAACATATACAAAAATTAACTAGAAATGAATAATAAATCAAAAGGTAAGCATTAACATCACTACTATTTTCAGAAGAAAATATGAAATTTTCTTGTGCTTGACACTGGATTAGGCAAACATTTCTTGAAAAGGACATAAAATCCTGACGTTTAAGAGAAAAAACTGATGAGAGGTTTTATACAGGATATATGAATACTATTACAGCTTAGCAAGTATTTTTAAAAAGCAAGAGATTTATACTGTGTTTCAGAGAGATATGTACAAAGAAAGACACTCAACACACTAGTCACCAGGGAAATGAAAATGAAAATCACAATGAGGTACCACTACAGACCTACCAGAATAGGTGACGTTTCAAAGACCAGTTATATAAAAATGTTGGCAGAATGTGCAGCAGTGGAATTCCCATACACTGCTGACAGAAACACAAAAATGTTTCAGTCACTTTCGTGAAATACATGACAGTATTTTATAAGGTTAAATGTGCAATTACATTATTACCCAGCAATTCCAATTCTAGGTATTGTATCCCTGAGAAATGAAAATATATGCCCAAAGACCTACATATGAATAAGCCTAATAGCCAACATCTGAAAACAACTCAAATTTTATTTAAAAAGAAAAAATGGATAAATAGTAGCATATTCATGCCCACAGAGACTTACTTAGCAATAAAAAGAACAAAATGTCATATACAAAATCAGGAATAAATATGTAAAAGTTATGCTAAGTGAAAGAAGTCAAAAATAAAAGACTATATACCTATAATTTCTAAAACATAAAATTCTAGAAAAGATACAATTATAAAGATTGCTTGGGTCTGTGGGTCCAATAAAGTGATTGATTACAAAAGGGCAGGAGGAAACATTTTAAGGTGAAGAAACTGTCTTGTACCTTGACTGTACTGGCAGTTATCAATTGTATACACATATCGAAATCCATTAATCTGTACTCTAAAATGAATTTTTATTTCATTATGTATAAATATTACCCAATAAAACTCATTCAAAATAGATTCAGGGTGTTAAAAATGCTAGATACAGAATGTATCACTGAATTGTGACTTCAGAACCACTCGAAATAAAAGAAATGACTTTTATTTACATTTTCAGAGTAATAAAGAAATGTGACACATTCCCAAAAACTCATGTATCTTTCTATTCAAGCAAGCATACTTGGAGGTTTAAAAAAAAACGGTATCTTTTACCTGCCATTCACTTCTTTGCATAGTATTCTGACTAGGTATGTCAATGGCCATGAAATGGTGGCATTTTGATGCTTTTTTCTATATCCTTAGATATAAATGAAGATAAGGCTGATTACTATACAACATTTGGTCTTTGCCAATAAAGATATATTATCTGAACTAAAAATGAGGTATATGCATTAACAATTCCTCACCAAAGAAACCAGATCCCCCCTACAAACACAGAAACCAGTTTTAGAACACAGAAAAGACCAAATATCCTGTACTAGAAAGTAGATAAAAAAAGAGATCAAAAAATGACGGGGACATGTCAAAAAGACATGGAGGTTAGCTTGAAGAGGCCCTGCCTAAACAGATCTAGGACACTACATGATAACCTACTGGACAGAGAAAGAATCTTGACTCCAAACTGGCAGAGGGAAAGAGAAAACTCTTCCTCAGTGTTGTTCAGTCGCCAAGCAGTGTCCACCTCTTTGCAACCCCTTGAACTGCCGCCACCAGACTTCCCTGTCCCGCACCATCTCCTGGAGTTTACTCAAACTCGTCCACTGAGTTGGTGATGCCATCCAACCATTTTATCCTCTCTTGCCACCTTCTCCTTCTGTCCTCAATCCTTCCCAGCATCAGTGTTTTTACCAATGAGTTAGCTCTTTGCATCAGGTGGTCAAATTACTGGAACTTCCGCTTCAGCATCAATCCTTCCAATGAATATTTAAGGTTGATTTCCTTTAGGATTGACTTCGTTTGACCTTGCAGTCCAAGGGACTCTCAAGAGTCTTCTCCAGCACCACAGTTTGAAAGCATCAATTTTTTGACACTCACATTGGTACAGTACTGGAAAAACCATAGTTCTGACTATATAGACTTTTGTTGGCAAAGTGACATTTCTGCTTTTTTAATATGCTGTCTAGGTTTGTCATAGCTTCTCTTTCAAAGAGTAAGCATCTTAATTTCGTGGCTGCAGTCACCATCTGCAGTGATTTTGGAGCCCAAGAAAATAAAATTTGTTACTGTTTCCACTTTTTCCATCTATTTGCCATGAGGTGATAGGACTGGATGCTATGATCTTAGTTTTTCGAATGCTGAGTTTTAAGCCAGCTTTTAAAGCCAATTAAAGAAGAAATAATGGAGTCAGAAAGATCACTATTTTCAAATCACTGGAAAAATAACTTAATCCAGCAAGAAACTAACATCAATACTAAAACTGAAATGATAAAAAAGTTTGGTGAGGAAAAACTATTTACAGTCACTCAAAGTACCTATGTACAAATTACTTATTAATTATAAGGGTGAAAACATTTAACATTTCAGTGGCGAAACCCAATGGGCATAAACCTTGTCAAAGTTAAAATCACTTACTGACACTGTGTGTATTTCATGATGTGGTGAACTGATATCACTGGATATTCCTGATAAAAGATCATGACCTGAATTTAATAATGAAGAAACTATCAAAAACCTAAATTAAGAGATATTCTACAAAATGAATGACCTATACTCTTCAAAAATGTAAATGTCATTAAAAATAAAGAAATAAAAGGCTCAGGAACCATTCTAGATCAAAGGAGACTGAAGAGTAATGAATCTCAAATTCAATGAGTAATCTTAAATTGGATTCTGGGTTAAAGGAGTGGGTAAAAAACTGGGACAACTGAGAAAAATTAAATGAGATTCATAGGTTAGATAATATACCTAAGCTAACTTTCCTAACTTTTGTTAACTGTACTGTGTAGTTAAGTAAGTGGATATCTTTAGTCTTAGGAAATAAACATGAAAATACTTAGGAGGAAAGGGGTATGAGGGATGCAATGTCTACAACTTATTTTCATATGGTTCAGGAAGATGCAGGTGTGTGTGATATGCAATATTTGTGAAAGAGAAGAAGAATGAATTAACAAGGCATATGTGGCAAAGTAAGTGGCAAACCTAGGTAAAGGACACACAAAAATTATTGTGCCATTCTTTTAACTTTTTTATAAATGTGCAATTATTGAAAGTTAAAAGTTTAAAAAAGTCAGATGGACAAATGTTGAACCCTACTTTCCTTCCACAAGCCAACTCTTCCTTGTTTCTCTCCTACCCTCTTCTTTATAATCCTAGCTCTGTTGCCATTAAGTTATATTTGCTTGTGTTGTTGCTCTGATACACAGAGGAAGAAAAACACAGAGAGCAGTAAATAGGATACGAAAATTAATAAATTTCAGCATTCTCTTAATTCCAACAACCTGATGGAAGATACTCAAAACATAATTAAACATTTTGTCAAGGGCCAGAGAGTAAATACTTGAGGCTTTGCAAGTCACATAGAATCTCTGTAACATCTCGTTCTTCCTGCTCCAAAACTACTTCTTTAAGCTTCCAGGCATTACAAAAACAGACTGTGGGCTGGATTTTCTGATCCCTGACAGAATATTAAAGTTCTCTAAGAACTATACCAAAGTAGCTCTACTGATCCCTGAAACAGCAAGGACGTTACTGAATAAATGAAGCAACAGAACTGTTTCAGCACGGTAGTTAGTTGTCGGGGCAATACATAGTTAATAAAGTTAAACTTTAAACAAACAAATAAAGATTTAACATTTCTTAAAGTTTCTTTTGTAACTCTAAAGTTTGCCACCTTTGAGTTTGCCTGAGGGGAGTAAGAATGGGGGAGGTTACTTACATAGCTGCTTATTTTCAGATATAACATCTTAGGAAAAGTAATGAAAGAAAAAATAACAAGTTTCACTTGGGAAAGGTTAAGAAGGCCTAGACTTAAGAAGTGTGAAACAAAACTGATGGGGTGATATTTTAGAGCTGTTCCTGTCAAAATTCAAGATCATTCCCACATTGCAATGGGGTTCTCCAAATTTCAGTTCAGTTCACTCGCTCACTCGTGTCCAACTCTTTGCGACCCCACGAATCGCAGCATGCCAGGCCTCCCTGTCCATCACCAACTCCCGGAGTTCACTCAAACTCACGTCCATTGAGTCAGTGATGCCATCCAGCCACGTCATCCTCTGTCATCCCCTTTTCCTCCTGCCCCCAATCCCTCCCAGCATCAAGGTCTTTTCCAATCAGTCAACTCTTCACGTGAGGTGGCCAAAGTACTGGAGTTTCAGCTTTAGCATCATTCCTTCCAAAGAACACCCAGGGCCTATCTTCTTCAGAATGGACTGGTTGGATCTCCTTGCAGTGCAAGGGACTCTCAAGAGTCTTCTCCAACACCACAGTTCAAAAGCATTAATTCTTCGGCACTCAGCCTTCTTCACAGCCCAACTCTCACATCCATACATAACCATAGGAAAAACCACAGCCTTGACTAGACAGACCTTTGTTGGCAAAGTAATGTCTCTGCTTTTGAATATGCTATCTAGGATGGTCACAGCTTTTCCTCCAAGGAGTAAGCATCTTTTAATTTCATGGCTGCAGTCACCATCTGCAGTGATTGTGGAGCCTCAAAAAATGAAGTCTGACACTATTTCCACTGTTTCCCCATCTATTTCCCATGAAGTGATGGAACCAGATACCATGATCTTCGTTTTCTGAATGTTGAGCGTTAAGCCAACTTTTTCACTCTCCTCTTTCACTTTCATAAAGAGGTTTTTTAGTTCCTCTTCACTTTCTCCATATTTAAATAGTATTTAAAAAAATCCATACCACATAGTAAATCTAGGAATTAGAAGCATATGGATGCATGCAGGTTTTATAATAATTATTTTAAAAAGACCTATGCAAGTAGAACATGGGTCTATAGCTATAGCCATGTCCACTACCAATGGCTTACTGACATTTCAAGCAATAAGCTAATAAGAGCTGACAAGATGCAACTCATTGATTTAAATGCCACTCTCCTATGTCTTATTATTTTAAATGCCATCAAGTCTTAGGGAAAATGACTCCACCATTTTACATGCCTGTATTTTTTAAAGTCAGTTATCTAAAAAGAAAGCTTCTTATTTTGTGTAAATTACTGCTTTTTGCATTAACTAAATATGAATTGTTGGGTTGAGTCACCAGGGAAGTCCTGATACAATGTTTACTGTATGTCAACGTTATCTGCGGGCTTCTCTGGTGGCTCAGCTGCTGATGAATCCGCCAACAATGTGGGAGACTTGGGTTGGGAAGATCCCCTGGAGAAGGGAATGGCTACCCACTCCAGTATTCTGGCCAGGAGAATTTCATGGACTGTATAGACCATGGAGCCACAAAGAGTTGGACACAACTAAGTGACTTTCACTTTCAACATTATTTTCAATTTTGTTAAGCACACCAATAGGTTAAAGAATAGGAAAATGACAAAGTTTGAAGCCTGCCTACATATCAGGAGTTAAATACAGTATTAAAAATGTCTAATAAATGTACCACAAATGATTCTTATCAGTATATCTAATTGTTATTACTGTACATGGAAATTAAGCCTAAAGTGCAAGTAGTAGCAAATGACTATTCAGTTGCTCAGTCCTGTCTGACTCTTTGCAACCCCACAAATTGCAGCACGCCAGGCCTCCCTGTCCATCACCAACTCCTGGAGTTCACTCAAACTCACGTCCATCAAGTCGGTGATGCCATCCAGCCATCTCATCCTCTGTCATCCCCTTCTCCTCCTGCCCCCAGTCTCTCCCATCATCAGGGTTTTCTCCAATGAGTCAGCTCTTCGCATGAGGTGGCCAAAGTACTGGAGTTTCAGCTTCAGCATCATTCCTTCCAAAGAACACCCAGGGCCTATTTCCTTCAGAATGGACTGGTTGGATCTTCTTGCAGTCCAAGGGACGCTCAAGAGTCCTCCAACACCACAGTTCAAAAGCATCAATTCTTCGGCACTCAGCTTTCTTCACAGTCCAATTCTCACAATTCTAGCCTTGACTAGACGGACCTTTGTTAGCAAAGTAATGTCTTTGCTTTTGAATATGCCATCTAGGTTGGTCATAACTTTCCTTCCAAGGAGTAAGCGTCTTTTAGTACTATTTTATTTAATTCACCAGTATCTATAATCAGCCTTGCTGTTAGTTTTTCTTCCATTAGACATGTATAGTTTTTAAAACTATTTTCTTTTGCTAACAACTACCTTTTAAACATTACATGAGAATGAAGCAGGGAACTTTACTCTCAGTGACAGCGCTTTGGTTCTGGGCAAGCAGGTTGTCAGTATTCCCTGGTGTCTCAGTGTTAAAGAATCTGCCTGCAATGCAGGAGAGCAGGGTTTGATCCCTGGGTTGGGAAGATCCCCTGGAGGAGGAAATGGCAACCCACTCCAGTATTCTTGCCTGGAAAATCCCATGGACAGAGGAGCCTGGCAGGGTACAATCCGTAGGGTCACACAGTGTTGGACATGACTGAAGCGACTAAGCAACAGCAACAAAGCAGGTTGGAGGATTTAAATTTCCTTTAATTTCATCAGCCACCAATATTCCATATGCAAGGAGGGATCCACTTTTTACTTTTCTGGTATATTCCCTGACTCTGATTTACCAAGAATCAGATGTTTAACAAATCTGCCAAATAACTCGTGTATCTGCTTTATTCTAACCACATAATATTGGATAGAACTGATCTCCAATTAATGGTTTCTCTGAATCTGTATGTTTGTCTTAGGGGAAAAAAGTCCACAGACTGGGAGTATATATTAAAAAAGCACAACACACACACGCATACACACAAATCACCCTCCTCCCCGCCAGAAAAAAAACTCTTTGATACTGAATCTTGGATGAGCACTGATTTACTGTGTCAAGTGGTTTTCCTTAATCTTTTAAAATAATCTATATAAAAGCCTCTGGAAATACAACAAGGTTAGGTCTTACAATTTAGATTTGTACACTTAACTTCAGAAGTAATTAATCATGTACTAATGTGTGGTATTCATTCAACTTATCCTGTATTTATTTAAGTCTCCTAAGTAAATAACTCTTAAACTTCTCAGATTTGTTTCTTCTTTCTCAGTCCTAACAGACAGGCACTATATTCATTCATTTTTCTTCCACAGTTCCATTTACATATTAGGTACTGTGAATACTTATTGAGTTGTGGTTCTCTAGGACAAGATGACAGACAAGTCATTATCAGCAGTGCTGAATATGCCCAAATGGATACATTCAACATGAATACATACTGTCAACATGAATACATACTGTAGAATACAATCAGAAAATAACTTAGATTTAGCATCTGCTCTTACTATAAATTTCAATGTGCTAAAATTGAAATAAAAATTAAAATGTAAGAAGGATATCTCTAAAACTTCTAATTAGTACATACTCACAAAAGAGGAAATGATGAAATGTTCAAAGTAAACACACATGACAGACTAATAACAGACATGAAAAGTAGCTAGTTACATGATTCCTGAGAACAGATGGGCCCTGAAAGAGATATATAATCTTGAAAGTGAAAAGTGAAAGTGAAGTCGCTCAGTCTAGTCCACCTCTGTGTGACCACATGGACTGTAGCCTGCCAGGTTCCTCCATCCATAGGATTTTCCAGGCAAGGATACTGGAGTGGGTGCCATTTCCTTCTCCAGGGGATCTTCCTGTCTTACTCCGATCTTATTGCTGGTTACTTACAAAAATAAATTCTCTGCCTCTCCTGTATCTGTCTATCCAGACCTATATATTCTTCAAAAATGTACCACAAGTCCTAACTTCTTAAAACATTCTAACATTGTCAAATACTAAACTTACTAATAATAGCCTTATAATAAACTTAAAGAGCATAAATAATTCATATTTTTATATGAAATCCCATCTCGCATTATCCTTAGTTATTAAAACATCTGTAACTCTTTACAATAGCTATCTCCATCTCAGCCAAGTACAAGAATATCTATTATCATACACTGATTCATCGCTTAAAATTAGTCCATTTTTAGGGATATAAAATACTGAAAGTAATTTTTAATTCTTTCCCTCTCCAGTACTCCTTCACTACTATTGGATCAGCTCTTCACGCTATCAACACAATCCTACAATTAATAAAAGCATCACAAGATAGCTTCTGATATAGAAATACAGGTGTATGTGTACATATATTTAAGTATTAACACACATATTTTCTAACTCAGACAACTAAGGAGGTCTAAAAGCAATGATGTTCCAGTACCAATGAGTATACCTAGTACTTTGCTTTCTTACACAATTTTCCAAATTAAAAACAACCAAGGAAGAATGGATCAGTTCAGTTGCTCAGTCGTGTCCGACTCTTTGTGACCCCATGGACCGCATCATGCTGGGCCTCCCTGTCCATCACCAACACCTGGAGTCGATCCAAACTCATGTCCATCAAGTTGGTGATGCCATCCAGCCATCTCATCCTCTGTCGTCCCCTTCTCCTCCTGCCCCTAATCTTTCCCAGCATCAGGATACATGTATATTTATGGCTGAGTCTCTTCACTGGTCCTCTGAAACTGTCAAAACACTGTTAATTGGCTATACCCCAAAGCAAAATGTTTTTGGTGTTTAAAAGAAAAAAAAAGAAATGAAGATTTCTTGGCAAAATCAAGGTTCAGAAAGCAAAGGTAAGTGTGGAACAGTTTTGGGGGCCAAAAGGTAAAGATTGATAGAAACATGCTTAAAGAAAAAAAAGAAAGATGAAGAGCCAACCAGAATGGGCTTTCAACAGACAAATGTAAAACAACTCAAACTACAAAATAAATAATGATTGCAATAAATTATAATCCAAAGAACAAAATAAGAATTCATGAGTCAATACTGACAGGTAAACAACAAAAACATAGAGAAGGGAAACATCTTCCTTCCAGTAAGATTTCAACAAACAGAGTTCAAAGAAATAATAGAACTAGGAAAGCATCATTTGGTAAACATCATGCTAGTATTTTTTTTTTCAGACAAGATTAATCAATTGATGCTAAAATTATGATGGGAAAAAAATATTTACAAAATCTCAAAGTATGTCTCCACAAGACACCTATCAAGCACAAAAGGGGAAAAAAACAGAAACCCTACAGTAGAGGAAACTTGGCAGACACAGTCTTAACCACGTGATCAAATTAAACATCACCATGTGTTTCCTGACATGGTGCACTAAGGATGACACCACATCGATTCTGTGCAATTCTTGCCAAATATGCATAACCTGAATTCAATTACAAGGAACCATCAGACAAATCAATCTGCTAGCATTCTTCAAAGTGTCAACGTCATGAAAGCAAAGCAAAACAGAACTATTAGACTAAAGGAGACAAAGTAGACATGACAACCATGTAACGAAGTGTGGTCCTAGATAGACTCCTGGACCAGAAACGTGACTACTGGGGTAACTGGTGAATTCTGAAAGGTATGCAGACTACAGTACTTTATCAGGTTTACCTCCTGATTTTTATCATTGTATTGTGGTTACTTAAGACATTATCATTTGGGAAACCTAGGTATAGAGGAATTTATTATTTTTGCAAGTGTTTTATATATCTAAAACTTTCAAAAAGAAGCTAAGAAAAAGTATAAAAGCCTCATAAGTGTATAGTACACAGAAAGCTTTTTGTGTATATACTTGGTATGTGTAAGCAGTCAAAACAGCTATAATATTATAATTCTCCAACTTTATTATGTACACTGACTTTTTCTTAGTTATTCATTGAGTACATATTTTAGAGTATCTACTACATGCTCAACAAACAGGAAAGGAAGGAAAGAAGGGAGAAACCAAGTAAGGCAGGCAGGTAGACCGTCACTCATGAACAGACTCCTAGTACAACTGAGACTGGCTATTTCAAATATACTCATGCCCATTTACACTCTTATTCTCTTCCTCTTCCAAACTGAGTTACTTTCAAATACTACTTCTTACTCTACCACTTTCCACATTCCTGTTTCTAGCTTTGTAATCAAAATCCATGTACTCTAAAAACATGGATCCAATCCCAGCTATGCAACTTTGCCCCTAACTCACACTCTGATCCTTGCCATTTCTTTATCTGTAAAACTGGGATGACTTTAACCAACTTTATAACTAACTTTATAGGGATGTTGTTGTGAGAATTAAATGGGAACAAATAAAAGTAACTGGCACATAGTAGGTGCTCAAAAAAATGTTACTTGTCTTTCCCATACAAAATATATTTTCTAACTGCTGAAGTGTAGATGAACAATCATTTTACTAATTTCTAGGTAAGTCCCTGTTATATTTTCCAAAAAGGCAACTTCATATTTTTCACTAGATATTTTTAAAGTGTTAGTTGCTCAGTTGTGTCTGACTCTTTGCAACCTCATGAACAGTACCCCACCATGCTCCTCTGTCCATGGAATTCTCCAGGCAAGAACACTACAGTGGGTTGCCTTTCCCTTCTCCAGGGGATTTCCCTGCTCGACCCAGGGATCAAACCCAGTCTCCTGCACTGCAGGAAGATTCTTTGACCAACTGAATCACCAGGAAAGGGCAGGTATTTTTGAAAGTAAATGTAAATAATGTATTTATTTTATCCATTCTAACAGTATCCAATGAAAATCCAATTAACTAAAAACAATTAGGAATAACCTGCATCTCATTCTTAAATATCAGACTAGTATTTCTAACAGCTTTTTCAAACATCATCTGACATCTTACCTTGCCAACCTCAAATCAAAATTCCAGCACTGTGCTCTGTGCTGCCACCTCTTGGCTGCTAACCACTCTTTCCTGTACGTCTTTCATTCTTGGACTCTTACAGGCTTCCTCATAGCTCAGTCGGTAAAGAGTCTGCCTTCAATGCAGGAGACCGGGGTTCGATTCCCGGGTCCTGAAGATTCCCCTGGCGAAGGAAATGGCAATCCATTCCAGTATTCTTGCCTGGGAAATTCCATGAACAGAGGAGCCTGGCAGGCTACAGCCCATGGGGTCACAATAGTCAGACACGACTTAGCAACTAAAGCCACCACCACCAAAGTCAGCCAAGTCTCAACCCAACGTAAGTAAAATTAACTTCCAGATCTACTCCTCAGATAAGATGCACAAATGTCTGGAAGAGTTTCAACACAATCAGTTTCCATCTAACACAACTAAAGCTATGTATCTGACAAGTTATGTTTTCCAGGCTCTATTTTCAAATACACGGACACTATGGCTGTCTCTGATAAAAACAAATGCCAAAGACAGTTAGTGACATGTCTAATGGAGAAAATTAGCTTTCCCAGATCTAGCTGGCCTTTCAAACAAATATTCTTTCTAACCAGAATACTAACTAAAAATTATAGAATTACAAACAGTAAGAACAGCTGCTACGTGGTTAAATGCTACATGGTTCCATGCCTTGCTATTTTTGTACCTTCTTCTAAAAATATTCATGAAATATTTTATCCTCATATAGCAATGGGAAACTCAATCATATTACAAGAATATACTGTACTCTTATTATTGACCACAGAAGAGCTTCCTCCCAATCCTCTTCTGAAAAAAACAAAAAAAAGGTAATCAATCATTGGCTCCTTCTGTCCAAAATGCCTATTAAATAACTTGCTCAATAATTGGTCACAACATATATGAATGTACACACAAAGACACACAGTTTAAAATGATGAACTTAAACTTCACTGGTAGCTGCTTAATTTTCCGGTCTTTTCCAAATCACAATAAATTTCAAAACACTTTACTCATTAATTCAATAAAAACAGACCATCCTGGATAGTCACAGCAATAATTTTTTCAGGTACTTAAGCAAGAAAAAGATGCCATAAAAAAAGAACATTAAAATGCTCTTAAATTAGCTTTGATTTTAAAGCAACTTGCCAACAATAGTAAATAATGGTAGAGTAGCTATATGCAAGGGTACAAAAAAGCCTAAGTCATGGTCTGTGGTCTTCAGAAGTTGACAGTGTAGTCAGGAACACAAGATTCAAACATAGAAAAGGATAAATAATAGAAAGCAGAATATTAATTGACAAATAACTGGTGTAATATTTACTACAACACTGGTGTGAAGTGTTGAACCAGCAATAAGAGCAGAGGTATACCATTTATAAGAAAGGGGAATTAAGGTAAGAGCAAGAGCAAGCAGAATTTCAAGCTTTAAAGAAAGTGCAATGGCCCAGTCCAAATGGTAAAAGTATGTTGTTTACTATAAATGATCAGACCAATTTTGTGTAGAAGACTAGCAGTACTGTTAAGAGAAGTGGACCAAGCTGGGAGGGTACTGAGACTCTGAGCATTAGGCTAATGAATCCCAAAGACAACTGTAAAGTCACCAGGCTGAGTGCAGGTCAGCATCTCCATAACCCTGTACCAGTGTTTAACACACTGACAGACACTGAGAGGAATCATTATTTCAGTAGCCCAGAAAAACGCTAATGGTCTGAACTACGGTGATGACTGTGAGAAGAGAAAGAATGATATTCAATACAAAGAAGAACTGATACAACCTGGTCAATGATTTGAAGTCAGAAGTGTACAAGGAAAAGAAGGAATTAAAAATGTTTCTAATGTTTTAAACATTTCCATGGACTAGAAATACCATGAAAAGAAACATAAGACTATAAATCATTATAAATAATTTCCAACAACTGAAACATCTAAACCAAAATTCTTTTTATGTTTAACACAAAGCAATAAAACAAGAGAAACCCTAAGGTACAGCCAGTTTCTACACCTGAATACAAACAGCATCCATGCTCAAATATTAGGAAGAAACATAAGACAGCCTAAACCATAGTCCATCGTAAGTCTACATGAATTAGTAACTACTTGATCTAGGTCCTTGTTACTGTATAAGTTGACTCCCATTACATTTCATATTTAAAGTAACACAACAGTTTGAGACCTAGTTAATTATTCTGTCTAGTGAACTATATAGAGCATTGCATGTTGGGATACAGATTTCTCAACAGACTAAACACAGACTAGAAACAGTCTAAATTGCTAAACCAAGTTACTATCGAATCCTTTATAAATGAACACGGAATCCGTACTCCTACAAATCCTCCAAAAAAGTAACCAAGTTTTGGGAAAATAAAATCTATAAAATACCACACTAGACAAGTTTCACAAGTTTCTTGGTTACCTTTACTTTATCTCTTCTCAAGCAACAGAACAGACAATTTTCATCAAAAGTCCAATCAGAAATGCTTTCAGGTTCACAGTCTGCAAAAACAGTAGGAATAACAAATTAATAGTCACAAAAGAGGATTTTTCAGGAAACAAATGAGAACTCATTTCAAAAATATTATCTGGTTTAACTACACCAAAAATACAGGCTCCTTATTTGCAATAATTGTTCACTAGTTAATTTATCTTATTCATAAACATATTTGCATTATCACAGATAACTACATCCAAAAAGATGCTTACATGGGTATACCGTCATCTCACATAAAACTGTGAATAAAAAGGAGGAGGAGAGTGGGGCTTAAGTCACCAAGATATCATTTATGTCACCAGGAAGAATTTGAAATACCAAAGAAAGATTTTGAATACCTTTAAATAAACTGAGATCTTTTAATAATGCAGGTCCAAACAGCCCTTCAAGAATACTTTCAAACCCTGAAAGGATGAAAAAAATTCATTATTACAATAACATTCCCTACAGTAATTTTAACCTAGTTGCATGAAAAAATGATGGTGCTTTCTTTCCATTCTCAGGACCTCCAGATTATTATTCAAAGGATGCTGGGGAGAGTGTCAGTGACGAATCTAAAAGGAGTATTTGCATTTCTGTCAGTGATTAACACTCAATACAAATTCACAACCCATTCAAGGACAATACAAAACAACAGTAGAAATAACCAATGAAGGAATGTAAATTCATGAGGTCTCTTACCATCTTACAAAATTCCAAATACCTCTTTACATAAACTTTCAAACTTCATTTTAAGAGGCACCTTTCCCAATGAAGAGTCAAACTGTTTCAAAATTTTCAGTGTTCTGGGTTAATCTAAACAGCGTATTTCTGAATATGAACTGAGTTAATAGATTCTTCAATCTAACAGATTTTTAAGAAGGAAAAGCCTCACTGAAAACAACATTTGTATCACAAAAAGAAAAAGACCTTTGTCATTAGTTCACACTGCCACAGTAACTACTGGGTTCCTTCATGAACCACTGATTATACACACACAGAGAGAGAGAAAGAGAATTCAAAGATATCTATACATAGATGTTTAGAAAATGAAAACAAAAAATAAACTTTTCTATATATTACCTCAAATACCACTGATTAACTCAATGAAAAACCGGTTGAAAAATATCTTTGTCACCTTGCTGTCTTCGATGGGTATTAAGAGTAAGGAGGAAAATGCAAAAGAGAAGCCAACCATACCTTCATACAACAGAACAAATAATGGGTTAGTACAGCAGTTCCCAAACTATATGTATCATGACCTCATTTGGAGCTCAAGTAAGTAAAACAAGAGGTCTATAAATCCATGTCCTTTAAGCATGACCTTAAGAAAGAAATAAATGGACTTGTGCATTCAATGTACACACAACTTCTCAAATGTACAGAAATATTAGTTTGGGTCACTATGCATTTTGCCACATAATCTGATTATCACCTAAGGGTTTACAATTTTTTTTTAATTGTTAAAAAGTACCCCCATGTTCAAAAGTGAGGGAACCACTAATTTAAAATCCTATAGCCTGGTGGGCACATGAGCTCACAAACAGGGACGTTTCCTAACCACAATCACCAGAAAGAGTTTGGAAAGTAAGGGTGTAAGAAAGATGGTCCCAAGAAATAGTATCTTATCTCCTTTTAAGAGTAACACTGTACTGTAAAGGATTCCTTTGTCCTTAATATTAAGTCATCATATTCAATAGGGTAAACCCTAGAGTTTGCACCATCTACATGTAGTTACTTGACTTTCTTGTACTATATTCATGATTTCTAGATTCTAAGTTTTTCATTTATTATAACAATCAATTGTTTTTCAATTCTCTTTTGTTCTTCCCATCAAAATTATTCCAAGGACATTAGCAAAACCAAACTAGCCATTCAAACAAATGGGATATATCTACCCTGTTTATTATTTGCCTACTATAACTAAAACACTGTTCACTAAATTATTATGTCCTCTTTTCTCTACACTAGGAAGGATAAAGTGTTGGGCTAAAGTTTTTGAGGGTGGAAAGGTGGTGGTGAGGGAGTGAGAAGGAAATGCTAGGTACTGCCTATCCTGGGCCTGCAAACTAGATATTTTCAATATTAGCTTACAAAGAAAAAAAAAATCCTGTAGCCTGCCTCTAGAGCCCTCACTCCCAAAATGGGTTTCTAACTTCACAAATATTAATGAAAGTGTTTGAATATCTGGCAAGTACCAAGTACACACTGCAAATAACTAAAGGGGATTATGGGTGGCTCTTATTCTGAAGAGCAAATCTAATATCTTTTCACCTGGATTTATATGAAATAATAACAAATTTTAAATGTGTATGCTTAGCATAAATTCTTGAAAGGGAAAATGTAAATATAGCAAAAAATAATACTAAGAAAGAAAAAAATCAAATATAAGCCTTGGTGGGTAAAATTTTAAAAATTACAAAAGATAACAGAATTAGAAAGAATAGTAAGAACATCAATAACATAAAAACACTAACAGAAATTGAATCATATTATCAAAGAGCAGGAAAAGCGAAAGACCAAAAATAAATAAGAAAAAAAAAATCTGGTCATAAAAGCAAAGATTTAAACACAATTAATTTTGATCAAAACGGCAACTGTAAACAAGTCACTACTCTTTTGCACATGGCTGCAACAATACATTAAACCATACAAATACTGACGAGACACCATTAAGTCATATTTTGCCTACTCTGCTTAACTGAATTTAATGCCACTCAGTTTTATTAATACTAAATATTGAACTTAGCAGTTGCATAGCAACAAGGAATGTCTCATGTGCTATGCTTGACATTAACAAAAGGCAAATAAGAAAAGAATAAATGTATTCAAAATTTATACCATGATCTCATAGAAAAGCCATGAAGATCAACAACAAAATGCCAAGGAAAATTAAATACATAATGAAAAAGACAGCTATGTCATTCTGTTCAATCACCAGGGCTTAAAACTCACCTGTATGTAACATATTACATATAAAGAAATATTAATAATTTTACTGAGCATGACTACAGGCCAAAGAAGCCCTATCCAACACTGCAACTAGAATGAAAGCTGGTCTCCAATCTCTTCTCCAATTCTCTTCAGATTGTAACCTGAAGACAATCACTGTGTCTTCAGACTGTCTGCCTAAAACACTACTTTAACAATGTAACCAACTGTTCACCAAAACCACACTGTTTTTAAAAACAAATACCAAATTCCTAAGTCAAGCAATCAAAACTATTTATAATTAATAATTTGACCCTAACTTACCACTGACACCCTTATTTCTCAAAACTTTCCTGCTCATTATCACAGCTCCAACCAGGCTGGTATCCTAATGTGTTCAATCATCTATCATTTCTATGTCCTCATATTTTCTGAAGCCTTTTTCATTTCACTTCTGCCCAAATATATTATCTCCGTCAAGGCATTCTTCAGCTTGTTCAACAAACAGATATTTGCCATCTAACATACATTAACAAAAAGCCTACCACCTATCAGGGACAGTGACAGGCACTGAATAGGCAGGCAATGATGAATAGACACGGTACCTGCCCTCAAGGAGCCTGGGTTTCCAGTTTTCTCATCCTCAGAATCCACATTATCACTCTCTCTCTTTTAAATAAATGTTAATTGCCCGATGTTTTCTCCTTTCTATTAATATCACATGCAAAGCACTGTCTATTTAAGTATTCTGTAATATAAGATTTGTCACAGGCTATCAAAACCTGGCTTCTGTTTTTCTTTCCATATGTTTAGGTCCTCAAGGAGATTTAATATGCCAAGAAGGCTAGGAAGGAAGGCCTTCCTGTTTCCCACAGTGTTCCTCTTTTACTAGAGCTCTCTGGCTTTTAGTTTGATTTTAATAACCTACCTCTCAAAAACAAAAGACAGAAGATTAAAATTTCTCACATATTACCCTCTTCAATCTAAATCATAATCTCTACTCTATTTCTAACCAAAATGGGAAAAGCAGATTATGAAAAGTAATGAGGGGAATATATCAAATACACAGACAACTGAAGTAAGCAACAGCCTGTACTTCTGAAATAAGAAAAATATCATAGATGGAATGAAAAAAATGGTTCACGCGTCTTGGGAACCTTTCCTGAGAGAACAGTACAGTATTATCAGTCTGAGAGACGATTTTCACATCAAGGTCCCTTGGATATCTTACAAAGCTTGGTGCCTGGTATTAAAAAAAAAGAGCTCAATCTTCAATACAGTATCATTATTTTATAAAATATCAGTTCAAAGGTGCTTGCTGGTAACAATCATCAACTAGTATCTTAATACACACAAAAAAGAGACTGATAGTATCTGGAGTGTTTTGCTTAAAACTCAGGGTTTTAACTTGGAAAATACCACACTTAACTTCATTAAAAGGAAGCACCAAAATGAATAATTAAAAAGCAACAGATTATACAATCTTTTATACTCAATCCAAAGGAATAGAGGTAATTAAAACCTTTAAAATCAATGTTTCAGCTACTTTAAGGTATCTATCATACAACCAAAGTAGTCTAGATGAACTTCTACACGTCAAGAGCAAAAACCAGTCTTGTCTTCTCATTACTCTAGGCAATCTGCCCCTGCTGGACAATTACACTCATTAAGACTTTTCCTCTCTCCCTGAGCATCTGCTCCCAGCCCACACTCTGTGAGGAGCACATCTGCGGGCTCACTTACCATCCTGAGAATCACCCAGCACAAAAACTGATGAAAGAACCTGATAAGACACACTGAGGACAAACAATAACCCAGTCAAAACTAACAGCCCAAACTGAAACAGAATTAATGAAGAAAAATATTAGAGGTTGAAAAAAATTACAAATAGTGTTTCTATTGCAGCCAGGGAAGAAAAGCATTTAAAACAAAAAGCAAGCTGCCAGGAGTGCAGAATATGTGTTTGGGGAGAAGAAAAAAAGAAAACCCAAACTGCCAAAATAACCAAATAAAAGTATTAAACAGAAAAATATACAACCAATTAGTGATTTTAAAAAATTCAAGAAATGTCCTCATAATGCATTGTAAATCTGAAGTCAAAGAAATCATGTGAAAAAAATTAGAGATGAGGAGGAGGGCAGGACATTCACTATCTGTGAAAGAGGATTTCCAGAATAAGAAAGAGCAAATAATAAAATTTTTAAAAATTAAATTTAAAAAATGGGGGTGGGATGAAGGGGGAAGATGAGAACAAAAAGAAAACTTCCTGATGTTGAATACTGTTATGCGTCTTCATACTGAATGTGTTTTGAGAAGTACTAGGCAGAATGCTCAGGGAGGGGGAAAGAATATTGATAACAAATGTAACTCTCCTGGCAGAATACCCAAATTTCAAAAGTAAACGTTTACAAACTTCAAAATAGGGGGAAACTTTTACTTAATTTACACGAAATAAGAGGAAAGAGATTCAGAATGACAGTCATTTCATCAGTAAAAGTAAATGCTAAAAGTCAATGGAGCTATGTTTACAAAATTCTGAAGGCTGAAAAAAAAACAACGTTTAAAGCCAATCTATTATTCACAGATACGGATAAAATAAAAATACTAGATATGCTCTGATTTAAAATGTAAGACATCCAGTAACTCTGGGTACTAGTAACAGATAAAGTAGTTGAGCTAAAATAAAAAATTCAGAACAAAAACCTCCTTAAAAAGACACTTTATATAAAAAATAACAGTGTATGGCTCAGTTCCTTTGCTGTTCACCTGAAACGCACAACACTGTTTGTTAATCAGTCCCAATACAAAATAAAAAGTTAAAAACAAATAATGGCAAGCAACGTACCAGCAAAACTAACAGTTAAGTATAAACACCTGTTACTAATATGAGGAGATTCAGTTTAATACGAGATAAAGAATTCTTTAAATAAACACATTAATTTTTAAGATTAATGATGTAGGAATAGCATCCCAAACTGTTACAAAAAATCTTAGGTGAAGAAGAATAAAGTATGCTTAGATCAAGTGTGCATGCAGGATGAGGGAACAATTTGTAATAGTCATTACTCTTTGATGTTAATAAGAAAATGTAGGTTTAAAATAAATTTGTTTTATTTATTGGATAAGGCTGAAGAATTTCCAATCACTGGAGGAAATAAAAAACAAGGAAACAACTATAAAAGGAAGTAAAATTTAAAACTAAACAAAAAGTAAGCATGCTAAACAAACAATTTCAGGAAAAATATCAAACATGTACATGTTACAATAAATATTAATCAATTAAATTAACTAAGCAAAAGAGAAAAAAGTGACAGGGCATAGCATGAGCTTCCCTGTCTCTGGTAAAGAATCTGCCTTCTAATACAGCAGACTCAGGTTCGATCCCTGGGTTGGGAAGATCTGGAGAAGGGAATGGCAAGCCCTCCAGTATTCTTGCCTGGGAAATCCCATAGACAGAGGAGCCTGGTGATAGACACATGGGGCTGCTGAAGAGTGGGACATGACTGAGTGCCTAAACAACAGGCCACGGCAACATGCGTCCTAACAGACGCAAAGTGACACAGGCATGTTGACCTCAAGAGGGAGGCACAGCTGTGAGACAAATGTAAAACGGTACGAAGAAAAGCAAGCAACAGAGATGGCAATAACTATCAGAAAAAGAATTACTCAAGTATAAAGTATAAAACATAGATAACTAGTAAGAACCTACTATACATTCGAAGAGTTGACTCACTGGAAAAGGCTCTGATGCTGGGTGGGACTGGGGGCAGGAGGAGAAGGGGACGACAGAGGATGAGATGGCTGGATGGCATCACGGACCCTGTGGACGTGAGTCTGAGTGAACTCTGGGAGTTGGTGATGGACAGTGAGGCCTGGCGTACTGCGATTCACGGGGTTGCAAAGTGTTGGACACGAATGAGCGACTGAACTGAACTGATACAACAGGGAACTCTACTCAATACTCGGTAATGGCCTACATGGGAAAATAATTTTTAAAAAGAGTGAATATATGGATATGTATAACTGATTCACTTTGCTATACACATGAAACTAACACAACATAACAGTCTAATAAGAATTTTAAAAAGAAAAAAGCATATAACAAAAAAATGAATTTTTCTATTACTAAAGGGCTAATCTATTTCATGAGTGAAACTGACCTATGATTTTCTTTCTTATATGTCTGGTTTGACAAATATTCTTCTAGAAAGAACTGAAATATATTTCCTTTTTTCCTACTTTCTGGAGGAGGTAACAGAAAAGTGGGAAGCTTTCTTCCTTAAAAAATGTAGGGAGGAACTCACATGTAAAGCATTCTGGGGTTATTCTCTTTGTTT
Source organism: Madoqua kirkii (assembly GCA_006408675.1). Classification (NCBI taxonomy): domain Eukaryota; kingdom Metazoa; phylum Chordata; class Mammalia; order Artiodactyla; family Bovidae; genus Madoqua; species Madoqua kirkii. The sequence goes on from SJYC01037111.1 coordinate 48,017, forward strand.
TAACTATTAAGTTTATTTAATAGTTATAGAAATATTCAAGCTTTTTATTTCTTGAGTCAGTTTTGGGGAAGTTATATTTTCCTTTAATTTAAAAATTACTGTTATATAGTATTTTCCCTTTTTGAAAGCAGTGGCAAAATATACATAATATAAAATTTATAATTTTAATCATTTTTACATTTACTATTGCATAAAATTTTAGATTGTTGGCACCATCATCCATCTCCAGTATTTCTCTCATTTTGCTGAAGAAGAAAACTGGAACTATATACTATATAGTGGAAGAGTAATCATCTATTTGCTTCTACTCCCAGTCTTGCCAGCTACCATTCTACTTTGTCTGTACAACTGTAACTACTGCAAGCACTTCTTAAGTGGAATAATAGAGTACGTATTTGTCATTTGGTTACTAGCTTACTTCATTTAGTTACTGGCATAATATCCTCCTGTTCATCCGTCCTGCAGCATGTGACAGGATTTTTGTCCCTTTTAAGGCTGAATAATATTCCATTAATACATAGATCACATTTCTCCATTCATACATCAGTGAACACTATAGTCACTTCTACCTTTTGGCTACTGTAAAATAATGTTGCTGTAAATCCCTTATCTCTTCTTTATCAGTAATCTTCATTTTCACAATATTATTTCTTTCTTTCCTTGATTAATCTTAACAGGTTTGTTTTCTTAGCCCCCCCTCCCAACTCCCTTTTGACTTATCTTGATTTTCTCTTTGTTCTCTGGTTCATCAATTTTTACTCTAAGTTTCATTATCTTTCTATTTTCTGTGGGTTTATTATGCTGTTATTAAGTTTCTAACTTAGGGCAGTAGCTTAGTTCACTTATTTTCAAGTTTTTCCCTTAAAAAAAAAAGCATAGGGGTGATTTAAGAGAATTAAACCGTAACTATTTTACATTAAGAATAATGTAAAATGGATAAATAAAATGCAGGATAAATAAAATGCAGCACATCCGTTTTGTTGTTTACGCGTTAAGTCATCGAGTCCGACTCTTTTGCAACCCCACAGGCTGTAGCCCGTCCACCAGGCTCTGCTGTCCACGGGACCCTCCAGGCAAGAACATGGAGGGTTGTCATGTCCTCCCCCAGAGGATCTTCCCAACCTAGGGATCAAGCCCACATCTCCTGTGTCTACTGCACTGGAAGGCGGATTCTTGACCACTAAGCCACCTAGGAAGCCAATATACATCAGTATCATGGAATAGTTTACAATAAGGATGAATGAACTTCAAAACACTATGCTAAGTGAAAAAGGCCAAAAATAATGTATCACACACTATATGGTTCTATTTATATGAAATGTCCAAAAAAGACAAATTTGTAGAGATTAGAAGTACTGATTTTCCTAGGGCTAGGAGTGAAAACGGGAATAACTGCGAAAGACATGTTTTTTCCCAAGATGACAGAGTTATTCTAATACATTAGATTTTGGTGATGGCTATGTAACTCTAATGTAATAAAAATCAGTGACTTGTAAGGTGCATAAATTATGTCAATGAAGCTTTTAAAATAAGTATGCATATTTGGTAAATATTTACAATGTTTTAAGAAAATTTGGCCTGTTAGCCTGAGAATTTTAATTTGAAATGTAGAATTGGTGATTTAGGTCTGATTGCAGGCTGAAACCTTACTAAGTTCACATACTTTGTTACAATATGTATGCAATTTAATAATAATAACACTTAAAAGTATCTAAGAAGGTTTTGTTAAATCAGTATTTAAAGGGAAAATATAAAATTTTAAGTTTATAGATAAAAAGGTTTTAAGTTAACTAAAATACTTGGAGTAAGATCTGTATTTTAAGAGAATAAGGTTAAATTTATAAATTAAAAAAAACATTTAAATTAGAAATCAAAGTAACTATTATCTTTTCTACATACAAAGTCACCCTATATCTCACACTTAATAATAAGAACCAATCAAGTGTTTTATACAGAACTCAGCAGTGTGGGGATACAGAGCAAATGTTTAAAATACATGCCCTGCCATTAAGATTTACACACATTTCTGGTACCACGCATATACTGACAACTCCAATCTCTTATCTCTTGCTCCAGACCTTATTTCTAATTGCCTGCTTCATATCATCACCAAGATATCCCAAATACCTCCCAAAATCAAAATCAAAATCATCCTACGCCTTTTCCCTCACCTCAACCAGCAATGACTCTTGTACACTCCTTACCAAGAAGACAGCATCACTAATCCCTCCCCAAGTCACTCCGGTTACAAATCTCAGCTGGTTCTTGATTCCACTCTCTCCCTAGATCAGTTGATCCTATTCACTTGAATCAGAAAAGGTCCACTCATATCTCTTTTCTTTTCCACTCCTAAATTCAGGCCTGCACCATTCTGTACCTTAGTAATTACAGTACATGTCACTCATGTTGATAATAATAGATAATAATTGAGCCCTTAGCTGGTATCAAACAAGCTAAGTACTATATCAGATACTTCATTCCCATTATGATAATTCATCAGGGGAACACTGTAAAATAGATATTATTGCTATTACCTAATATATGTAAGAAAATAGAAAATCAAAGCAGCTATTTTTTTTTTCATGTAACTATAATGATACAGACCCTCAGTTTAAAACCAAGCCAGTGACTCTATGAAGTCCAGGCTTTTCACTTCTTCACACAACCTACTAATAACATCTCTTGATTTTTAGTTCATCTGACTACTTAATAATATTTCCTACATCACCAAATCTACCAAAACCCATCCTTCACAAAATCTCTGATAGCTTTCCACTGACAATACTGAAGACTTTAAATTCCTGGCTGGTATGCAAGATCATTGAGGGTCTGTCTCGTTCCAAACTACTTTTCTGTCTGCCCTGCCATTTTCTTTCTACATATTCTATGCTCTGGCCAGACTGATTTATCAGTCATTGCACACATGTCAATGCTTCCATGCCTTTTAAGCACAGCAAGCCTTCTGCCCAGAATGTTCCCCTGCAACCCGTAATCTAGTTAATTTTAAGGCATCCTTTATCTCAGTCCAAAATCTCAGGCAAAGTAGGAACATCCCCATCAGTGCTGAGGTTGCACTGCTAGAAAACTATACTTTCGTTTAGGGGGGGGAAAAAAAAATTGGCGGCGGGGGGGGGGAGGATTTTACCTACTAGATTTTTGAGCAAAGAACAGGAACCTATTCTTCTTTTTCTTAACATCAGCCTGCCTGTTTCCAAGCTGCAGTCAGTAAGTGTTAGTTGGATAAATACAAATATACCCTTCTATTTACCTCACGGGTTTAAGATTTTAAAATGATTCATTTTGTGAGTCTAGCATGTTGAAGACCCAAAGAAACAGAAATAAATGAAACAGAAGAGCAACCAATATTTAATGGAAAAAGGTTCCTGTATCTATGAACTAAAACCAGAACATAATTAATGGCTTGCTTTGCCAGCCCATGAACAGAGATGAAAGGACACACTTTGGTGTGCAAAGCTGTAATCACAGGAAAGATAGGAATAAATCGAGAGAGATGAAGTCCTGAAAAACAGTGATATTAATACATTAAGGAGGGAAAATACATCTTGAGTAGCTGGAACATTACTGAAATAATTTCATATAATTATATTTACATACATTATGCCATAAATGAGATTTCATGATGTTAAGTAGCCAAAACTGCAAAGGTAGAAAGTAACTAGGTCAGTTGGATTTAGTTCTTTGGAAATTCAAGGGCAGTTTTGGTTCATTTTTTTCTGTTATATCAAACTGTCTTGGGTACAGTAATTATGCTAAAAAGAAGCCATTTAAATGCAAATCTGAAGTTGATTAGGAATGAGTCAATTACATCAGGAGTTCACAATCAGTGGGCCACAATTCCTTAGAGAAACTCAGTCATTAGAAGGTCAGTACATCCACATGAGCACTGTTTGCAAATTAAATAAAAATGTGCTTGCACATACAGCCACTACTTTTCTAAATGCATTTTTTTGCTGTGAACAAAATGCATTATTTCTTTGAAAAGCACTACTGAATTCATAATAGCCCTCGTATTACATATTTTCTCAAAGATAATAAAAATATTGTTTGAGAGTTCAGTAATTTCTTTTTTTTAAGTTCTGTTGTTTCTGAGGCTCTTGTCTTTGGTGGACTACAGATATTTATTTACTTATATTTATTGAGCATCTACTATAGGTCAGTCACTACCGATGCAGCTGTGAACACCACAAACAAAGTTCATATCCGGAACTCTAATTCTGGCAGAGGTGATAAAAATATATAAATAATAATGACAATGCCAATGAATAATATGTGGTAAAGATAAGTAAGAGAACTGGTTGAAGAATATAGCAGACTGGTGGTGGGGGTGGGGGGTGGGCAATAACTAAACTCTGAAAAACTATTACTGGTAACACTGAGAAATGCTGAGGAAAAACTGAGTAGGGCGGAGAATTCTTAGGTCCAGAAAAGACTCTTAAGAGGTTGAATTTTTGAGCACTGAATGAACTGAGTGAGCAAGTCATCTAGATATTCAAGACAAAGGAACGTTCTAGACAAAGGGAACAGTACTGAAGCCGTGAAGGGTATGAAGTATGGTATATCTGAGAAACAGAAAGAAGACTGGTGTGGTCTGGTAAAGTGAGAAAGTAGGAGATGAGACAGATATCTAGAGGCAAGATCACAGAGGCTATGTGAGACGATTGGGATCTGAATTTAACAGAAATCCACTAATTTTATATCTGGATAGTGGCAGAAGTAATATGATCAGATTTATATTGTTTAAGTTTACCAGGTGGCTGCACGGATAACTGATAATGAGTAAAGTATTATAATGGGACTATCACAACAGTCTTGCAATAAATAATGGTGACAAACCAGAGTGGCAGTGGTGGAGGCAGAAATCAGTGAAAGGATACAGGGTATAACCTGAGGATTAAACCAACTTGCTTTGATATGCACTAGCAGAATGAGGGAGAGGACACTGAGGCTTTATTTGGTCTGAGAACTGGGTAAATGGTAATGTAACTTTTTAAGAGAGGACTGGAGGAGAAACAAGTGGAACAGAGAAATTCAGCTCAGTTTTGGACATGTTAAATCTGACTTGTCTCTTGGAAATCAAAGTGGGTGTGTGCAGGAAACAACTGGATGGGTGAGTTTGAAATAGGAGACAATGGGACCAGGGAAATAAAACTGGAAATTATCTAAGTATAGAGAGAACTTAAAGCTTTAGAAATACATGAGATCTTATCTGGGCTTCCCAGGTGGTGCAAGTGGTAAAGAACCCACCTGCCAATTAAGGAGACATGAGAGATATGGGTTTGATCCCTGGGTTGGAATGATCTGGAGGAGGGCATGGCAACCCACTCCAGTATTCTTGCCTAGAGAATCCCATGGACAGAGCCTGGTGGGCTACAGTCCATAGGGTTGAAGAGACAGACATGAGCAAAGTGACTTGGCATGCATGAACAAGATCTTATCCACTCAATGAGGGTATTTAAAGAGGAAAAGAAATCCAATCAAAAAATGGGCAGAAGACATAAACAGATATTTCTCCAGAAAAGACATACAGATGGCTAATAAGCACATGAAATGATGCTTACCATCACTATTTATTAGAGAAATGTAAATAAAACCTACAATGAAGCATCACCTCACCCTGATCAGAATGGCCATCATCAGAAAGTTCACAAGTAATAATTGCTGATGAGGGTGTGGAGAAAAGAGTATCCTCCTACATTAGTTGATGGGAGTGTAAATTGATGCAGCCACTAAGACAGGAAAACAGTATGGAGATTCCTGTAAAAACTCTAAAAAATGAGAGTTACCATATGATCAAGCAATCCGATTCCTACTAAACATCCATCTGGATAAAATGCTACTTCAAGATGATACACGCACTCCCCAATGTTCACAGCAGCACTATTTACAACAGCCAAGACACAGGAGCAACCTAAATGTTCATTAAAAGATGAATGAACAAAGAAGATATGCATATCAGATATATGTATCAGTTCAGTTCAGTTGCTCAGTCGTGTCTGACTCTGCGACCCCATGGACTGCAGCACGCCAGGCCTCCCTATCCATCATCAACTCCCGGCGTTTACTCAAACTCATATCCACTGAGTTGGTGATGTCATCCAACCATCTCATCCTCTGTCATCCTTTTCTCCTCCTGCCTTCAATTTTTCCCAGCATCAGGGTCTTTTCCAATGAGTCAGGTGGCCGAAGTATCAGAGTTTCAGCTTCAGCATCAGTCCTTCCAATGAATATTCAGGACTGATTTCCCTTAGGATGGACTGGTTGGATCTCCTTGCAGTCCAAGGGACTTTCAAGAGTCTTCTCTAACACCACAGATCAAAAGCATCAATTCTTCATTGGTTAGCTTTTTTTAAAGTCCAACTCTCACATCCGTACATAACTAGTGGAGAAACCATAGCTTTGACTAGAGGCATCTACTCAGCCATAAAAAAGAATGACATTTGGGGAATTTCCTTGTGGTCAGTGGTTAGGACTTAGCACTTCCACTTCAGAGGGCACAGGTTCAATCCTTGGTTAGGGAACTAAAATCCCATACACTGCAAACAATAAATAATACCGAGTTCTATTTGCTTTAAAAAAAAAAAAAAACACAAACAATGAAACTTGCAGCAACATGGTTGGACCTAGAGATTATCATATTAAGACAAAGACAAGTACCATATGACATTGCTTATATGTGAAATCTGAAAGAAGAAAAACAAATGAACTTATTTACAGAACAGAAATAGGCTCACAGACACTGAAAACAAACTTATGACTACCAAAGGGGAAAGGGAGTGAGGGAGAGATAACTTAGGAGTTTGGGATTAGCAGATACAAACTAATATATATAAAATAAACAAGGTCTTACTGTACAGCACAGGGAACTATATTCAATAGCTTATAATAAACTATAATGGTAAAGAATATAAACAAAAGAAAAAGGAAAGGAAGGAAGAATGAATACTAGAGCATTCCAATGTTTACCAGTTAGGAAGAAAAAGAGACTGAAAAATGATGATTAAGTCTTATTTATGGTTATACTTTCAGTTATTTGGCAAACACACTGGTTTCAGAAGGACTCAAAAAACACTGCTGATCTGAACTACTGTATATGGCATGTAATTAAATGCACATTACACCACCCCACCTCTCACACAAGAGATGATTTTGAAAGGAAGCATCTCCCTTTTGATATAATCAAATCCATTTATTAAACATATCTAATTTGCAAATTTAAAAAATCATCGCTTTATAACACATCTCCAACACACTTTAATACACAGCAGTATAAAAGATCAAACTTTAATCTGGACCCCAGTGAAATAAGCTTCACCATATTTTAGAAATTTTAAAATGACACTACATTTTGAGCTAGCCTTCAGATTCACGTATATATGTACATGTAAAGTAAATTCTTAATAGTTTCTCTCTGCTCAAAAGTGTTCAGTGATTATCTAATGCATGTAGAGTAAATTTCAAACTCTGAAGTCTAGCTTTTACATTCTTCCTAAAGTGGACCTTTTCAGTATACTCTTCCGATGTTCTTCAAGCACACTCAACCCAAAAGTATTCTGTTTCTCAAATTCACCTTGCTTTTGCTTGTCTGATCCCTTGCCTCATCCTGTTCTTTGCCTAAACCGTCCTTCTCTCAAATTTCAAGTCGTGATCTGGCTTGGTCGTCAACGACATAGGTCTTCCTCCCAACTGACTCCCAGTATCCTTTGCTTTATCTATCCTGAATTTTCACCATGAATGCATCAGTTTTATGTATCCAATTGAATTTTACACTCCATGTTGTAATGTAATAGAAGGAATACTAGTACTCTAGGAAGTCAGAGACAGGTAGTTAAGAACATGGATTCTGGAGTCAGATTACCTAGGTTTAGACTTCTGTGTGTTATAATGCTTCTATGGCTTTGGGCAAGTCATCTTTATGCCTCATCTTCCCGGGCTATAAAACTGTTTTTACCTCAAAAAATTAAGATAATATCTGCAAACTATTTAGACTAGTATCTGAAAGCATAACCAAAGCACTTAATCATAAAATGAACTTCCCAGGTGGCACCAGTGGTAAAGAACCCGCCTGCCAACGCAACAGACCTAAGAGATGTGTGTTCGATCCCTGAGTCAGGATGATCCCCTGGAGAAGGACATGGCAACCCACTCCAGAGGGCTGGAGAATCCCATGGACAGAAGAGCCTGGTGGGCTACAGTCCACAGGGTCGCAAAGAGTAGGACATGATGGAAGCAACTTAGCCCATATAAAATGTTTGATGAAGGAAGGAAGGAAGAAGGTTGCATTTTGGTTTGTAATTTCTTTTTTCCCTTATGTGATTAAAAGATAGCTACATACAAAAATAATCATAAGTTTATGCTGATGAGCATACAATGTATAGAGATGAAATTTGTGACAGTACAATAACAATCTAAAGCTACATATGAGCCAAGTATTTTGTAATAAAGTCATTATTAATTAAGAAGTTAACTATATATCCCCAAGACAGACACTAATAACTAAAAATTGCATAGTAAAAGTGGACAAGGAATCAAAATAGTACACTAGAAAATAGTTATATGATATAAAAGGCAGTAAGGAAGACTTAACAGTTCAGTAACATGGGATATGTTAGAAAACAAATAGCAAAATGGCAAAGATCCTTTCTTATCAGTAATTACATTATATGTAAACGGTTATACTCTCCAATAAAAGGCAGAATGGATTAAAAAAACACACCCCATGATCCAACTCTATGCTATGTATAAGAAACGCAACATTAGATTCAAAGACATGAAGAAGTTAAAAATGAAAGAAAAAGCCCATGAAAACAGCAAATGAAAGAAAAATGGGGTGTGAATGTACTAACATCAGACAAAATAGATGTTAAGATAAAACTTGTTACAGTAGACAAAGGACATTGTAAGTCAATCTACCAAGAAGACTTAACAGTAACTATAAGTGAAATGTAACTTTTAAAAATTATGAATTACTATGTTGTACACCTTAACCTCTACTATATAATAAAGTATATCAACCATGTGGGTACTTGGTCACTCAGCTGTCTAACTCTTGTGATGCTACGGACTACAGCGCTGTGTCTGTGCAGTTTTCCAGGTAAGAATACTGTTCAAAATTCCAATACTCTGGCCTCCAGGTGCAAAGAGCTGACTCAGTGGAAAAGACCCTGATGCTGGGAAAACTGAAGACAGGAAGAGAAGGGGGTGATAATGATATGGTTGGATAGCATCATCAACACAATGGACGTGATTCCAGCAAACTCCAGGATATAGTGAAGGACAGGCAAGGCTGGCATGCTGCAGTTCATGGGGCTGCAAAGAGTTGGACACATCTCAGTCACTCCACAACAACAAGAATACTGGAGTGGGCTGTCGTTTCCTCCTCCCAGGGATCTTCCTGACTCAGGGATCGAACTTGCATTTCCCACTCAGAGATGGTCTCCTACCTTGGGAGGGTGGTTCTTTACCACTGCATCACCTAGGAAGTCCCTACATCAACTATACCACTATTCAAAAAAAAAAAAAAAAGACAATGATTAAAAACTTATAAGCACCTAACAACAGAGCCCCCCAAAATATGAAGCAAAATTGACAGAGTGGAAGGGAAGAAAAGTAATGGTTGTAGACTTCAACGCTCTACTTTCAATAATAGATGAAACAACTAAGAGATATAAGTTAGACAACCATAAGGAATTCCCTGGTGGTCCAGCGGTTAGGACTCCACACTTTGATTGCAGGGGGCATAGGTTTGATCCTTGGTCAAGGAACTAAGATCTTGCAAGTCACACAGTATGGCCAAAATAAAAATAAAGAAAATTATAAAATATTTTGGGAATAATAAGAAAATAAACCCAACATACCAAAATATATAAGATGCAGCAAAAGCAGTGTTCAGAGGAAATTTCATAGCTGTAAACACTTACATTAATCAATAACCTAACCCATCACCCTTAAGGAGCTAGAAAAAGAAGAACCAGAATGATGATGAAGCAGAAGAAAGGAAATAATAAAGATGTAGGTAAAGAGTTTTTGAAGCAAGAGAATAGAAAAATAGAGAAAAATCAGAGAAACTAAGACTTCTTTGAAAAGATTAACAATAATGAAAAACCTTTAGACAGAATGACCAAGAAGTCAAAGAAAGAAGACTGAATTTATCAGAATCAGAAATGAAAGCATCACTACAAACTTGACAGAAATAGAAAGGTTACAAAAAAATAAAATGAACAAGAGTATGCCAGTAAGTAGAAAACATAGATGAAATGGACAAATTCTTAGAAATAAACTAAAACGTACTCAAAAAAAAAAGACAATAAAAATAAAGATATAAAAACAGTAATTTTTAAAACTTCTGACAAAGAAAAGTCAAGGGTCACATGGTGCCACTGATGAATTCTGCCAGACATTTAAAGAAAAAATAAAAATACCATCAGTTCTTTTCGAACTCTTCTAAAAAATAAAGGAATGAATACTTCCCTGACTCCTTATATGAGGCTGGTATTACCCTGCCAAAGACAAAAACATCAAGAGAACTACAGATGAATCTCCTTATGAATACAGATGCAAGAATCCTCAAAAATACACTAGCAAACCAAATTCAGCAGTATAGTAAGAGGACAGTGCACCATGGATTTACCACAGAAAGGCAAGGGTGGTTCAACATATAAAAATCAATTGAAAAAAATCAAATACATATTAATAGAGTGAAATGGGAAAAAATAATACAGTCATCTCAACTGACACAAAAAAGACATTTGACCCCTTCCAACACCCTTTCATGATAAAAACACTCAAGAATCTAGGAACAGAAAGAAGCCTCTACAACCTGACTGTGAGCATCTATGAAAAATTCAGGACTAACATACTCAGAGGAACAAGATAAGGATATTTACTCTGTTGGACACTGTCTGCAAGTTCTAGCCAGGGCAACTGGTAAGAGAAAAAGAAATAAAATGCATCCAGATTGAAAAGGAAAAAGAATAACTACTTCTCCTCAGAGATATCATGATCTTATACATAGGAAATCCTGAAGAAAAACTATTAGACCTAATAAACAAATTCATCAAGGTTGCCAGATACAAGAACCATGCAAAATTTGTTTCTATTTCTATACATTAGCAATGCACATCTATACACTAGCAATGGACAATCTTAAGTGAAGGAAACAATTCCATTTACAATAGTAACAAAGTAAGTAAAATACTTAGGAATATATTTAACTAAGGAGGGGCAGACCTGCATAGTAAAAAGTATAAAACAATGCTGAAAGAAATTAAAGACCTAAATAAATGGAAAAACATCTTATGTTCCTAGATCAGAATACTTAATATTGTTAAGATGTCAATACTCCCCAAATTGATGTACATATTCAATGCAATCCCTACCAAAATTTCTTTTTAGCAGAAATGGAAACACTAACCTTAAAATTCATATGGAACTGCAAGGGAGCCCAAACAGCCAGAACAATCATGTTTTGAAGACAGTTGAACAAAGCTGAAGGAGTTCCATATGCTGATTTCAAAAAGTATTACAAACCACAATAATCAGAGGGTAGTACTAGACTTCCCTGGTCATGCAGTGGGTAAGACTCTGCCTGCTCATGCAGAGGACATGGGTATAACCCCTGTCTGGGAAAATTTCATACAGTCAGAACAATTACGAAGCTTGTGAGCTGCGGTTACTGAGGCCTGCACACCCTAGAAGTCTGTGCTCCACAACAGGAGAAGCCGCCACAATGAGAAGCCCATGTATCGCAACAAAGACTAGCCTTCACTTTGCCCGCGCAAAGCAACGAAGACCCAGCACAGGTAAAAATAAATGAATATATAAATAAATTTTAAAAGAGTGTGGCACTGACACAAGGATAGGCAGACAGACCAAGAGAACTGAGAATCCAGAAGTAAACCCATACATCAATGGTCAACTGATTTTTATCAAGACTGTCAACACTACTCAGTGGGGAAAGAATTGCCTTTTCAACAAATGATGCAGTTTGACCGAAAGCAACAAAATTCTGCAAAGCAACTATCCTTCAATTAAAAAATATATAAATACAAAAACAATGTTGGGACAACTGAATAGCCACACACAAAAGGTTAAATTGGATTTCTGACCTCACACCATATAAAAAAATTAACCCAAAATGTATCAAAGATCTAAACATAAGGGAAAAAATCAAACTCTTAAAAAAAAAGGGGGGGTAAAATGTTGTGACTTTAGATGTAGTGACGGATTCTTACACATCAACAGCCAAGCAACAAAATTTTCAAATACTAAACTTCATTAAAGTTAAAAAGTTTTCTATGAATCAAATAAAACAGATACACACTACTATACAGGGAGCTCAATCCAGTGTTCTGTGACAACCTAGAGGGGTAGGATGGGGTGGGAGATGGGAGGGGGGTTCAGGAGGGAGGGGACCTATGTATATCTGGTTGATTTGTGCGGATGTGTGGCAGAGGCCAATACAATATGGTAGAGTAATTACCTTCCAATAATTATATTTTGTTCTATACTTCTCAATATTATGCAATTATAATCTTTGACAACTAAAAACATAAACCAAAGAAATAAACAAACTAGGATCTATTATATAACACAGGGAATTACATATCTTCTAATAACCCAAATGGGAAAGGATCTGAAAAAAAAATACATATACATATACACATACACAAAATGAATCACTTTGCTGTATACCTGAAACACTGTAAGTCAACTATACTTCAATCAAAAGAAAATAAAAATAAAAAAGAACAGATACCAGAGAGAGCTCCCCACTTTCACGTGAATACAGAGAAAAGGCCATATAAGACCACAGTGAGAAGCCAGGCCACTACAAGCCAGGAAGAGAGTACTCAGTGGTTGCAGAGACTGGGATGAAGTGGAGGCAGGGGGGGTTAATATGCAGAACACAAGAGATTTTTAGGGCAGTGAAAGTATTCTGCATGATACTGCAGTGGCAGATACATGTGTCAAAACTCACAGAACGTACAACACCAGGAGTGAACACTAACGTAAACTATGGACTTTGGGTGATAGTGATGGGTCAATGTAGGCTCATCAATTGTGATAAAGGTACCACTGTGATCCCATATGCTGACAGTGGGGAGTTTATGCATATATGAGAACACTATACTTTTTACACTTTGCTGTGAACCTAAAACTGCTCTGAAAAATAGTTTATTAATTAAAAGGAAAATAAAACGAAACATTACTCATGACGTTCTGGTGCTGTATCCAAGAAAAATAACCAGTTATCTGAAAGACTATTAAAATATTTCTCCCTTTTCTGATAATATTCCTGTGTGAGGCTAGACTTTCTTCAAATACTTCAACCAAAATAATAAACATAGTAACTGAATGAAAAAGTAGATAAGGATCGAGTTATCTTCTATTAACACAGACTTCAAAGAATTTTGCAATATGTAAAAACAATGTCCCTTTTCCCACTTAACTATTTTGTTTTAGAAAACTACAATTTTCTCTAAAGTGTTAACATATAATAGGTTGATGATTGTTATTTTCAAATAAATTATTAACACAATAACTCTTCAAATAGCTCAATAATTTTTAAGGGGTCTCAAGACCAAAAAGGTTTGAGAACAGTTTCTAGGATGTCAAAATGCCCTTAAAAGGATTATCAAATAAAAAATAACTAAATTAGTGCTCTCCAAAAAGAGAGAAAGATCTTGAGAAATACTGAATTACAAATGCCAAAATGTGGTTAAGTTTAGCAGGCAACAGACTTAATCTTTTTTTAAGAGGATAGTCCTACTACAAAAATCTATAAAGTATCACAATACCAAAAATACTGGCTAATATTCTTAAATTACTATTGCTTCACACCCAAAAGAGGAGCAGGCTTGATATTTGCTATATACCATGTTCATAAATGCAATATATAAACATCCTTATCATTTTCTATCACATATTACAAAATTATAATGCCAGCTAAAATTAAGGCTTTATTCTAAAACTTGACATTCATTACTTTATGTAATCTTCCCAACAATTCTGAAACAGGTATTATTACTATTTTATACGTATTATGTCGGAGAAGGCAATGGCACCCCACTCCAGTACTCTTGCCTGGCAAATCCCATGGGCGGAGGAGCCTGGTAGGCTGCAGTCCATGGGGTCGCTAAGAGTCAGACATGACTGAGCGACTTCACTTTCACTTTCATGCACTGGAGAAGGAAATGGCAACCCACTCCAGTGTTCTTGCCTGGAGAATCCCAGGGACGGGGGAGCCTGGTGGGCTGCCGTCTATGGGGTTGCAGAGAGTCAGACACGACTGAAGTGACTTAGCAGTAGCATACTTATTACGTGGTCCTTACAGGAACATTAACCTAAAAAGGCCAGTAACCATCATCATCACCTTGTAAAAACTGATTAACCCTCAAGAAAAACAAATAATATAAACCACTTTGCAAAATTATACCATTTCAAACTGACTGCTGTAAAGGTCACTGTGACTATTAAAAGAAATCTGAACTAAAAAGCTACACTGCCTTTCGGGGCAATGGAGGTTTGAGCCGAAAGGAGTAAACAAAGAAATTCCCTGGTGATCCAGTGGTTAGGACTCGGAGCTTTCACTTCAGGGGCCCAGCCCAGGCTCAATCCCTGGTCAGGGAACTTAGATCCTGCAAGCCTCATGGTGCAGCCAAAAAATAAAAAAGGGGTAAAACCAATAACTAAACGCAAATAGGCCAGCCAACTCCTTAAGATTTTCACCTTTAATCAGTCAAGCAACTGATGCAATATTAAATAGGAGAATATATGAAGCACACAGAACATCAGTTCACAAATCCCAAAACAATACTTGCAACATGCCAGAAAAACGTGTCATGTAAATGAACAACAAAGATGCAGTAAATTTTTCTTGTTTAAAAACTGAGGCATAGTTAGTTGATGTATAATATTATATGTTTCAGGTGTATAAAATAGTGATTCATAATTTTTAAAGGTTACATTTTATCTGTATTTATTATAAAATTCTGGCTATATTCCTTGTGCCATACTATACCTCCTTGTAGCTTTATTTTTATACATAGCAGTTTGTTCTTAATTCCCTACCCCTGTCTTGCCCCTGACCCTTTCTCTCTTCCCACTTGTAACTACTAATTAGTTCTTTTTATCTTTGAGCGTTTCTTTTCTGTTAAATACATTAGGTTCCCCATATAAATGACATCGTACGGTATTTGTACTTCTCTCATTTCACTTAGCATATCTTCTGAGTCCATCCATATTGTTGCAAATGGCAAAACTTCAGTTTTTTAATGGCTGATTAGTATTCCACTGTGTCCACACACACATACACATCTTTTCTACTCATTCATTGTTGATGAACACAACTTAGGTTGCTTTCGTATCTTGGCAACTGTAAATAATGTTACTATGAACATCAGAGTGAGTGTGTCTTTCTGAATTGGCATTTTCTTTTCTTCCAATTAATACACCCAGGAGTGGAACTGCTTGGTCACATAGTTATTCTAGTCTTACAGTTTTTTGAGAAACCTCCATATTGTTTTTCCATAGTGGCTACACCAATTTATCTTCCCACCAATAGTGTACAAGGGTTCCCTTTTTTCCAAATCTTTAGCAACATTTTTTATTTGTGGTCTTTTTGATGACAGCCATTCTGACAGTTGTGAGGTAATGTTTCACTATGGCTTTGATTTACATTTCTCTATGGTTTTTCCTGTGGTCATGTATGGATGTGAGAGCTGGACTGTGAAGAAGGCTGAGTGCCGAAGAATTCACGCTTTTGAACCGTGGTGTTGGAGAAGACTCTGGAGAGTCCCTTGGACTGCAAGGAGATCCAACCAGTCCATTCTGAAGGAGATCAGCCCCGGGATTTCTTTGGAAGGAATGATGCTAAAGCTGAAACTCCAGTACTTTGGCCACCTCATGCGAAGAGTTGACTCATTGGAAAAGACTCTGATGCTGGGAGGGATTGGGGGCAGGAGGAGAAGGGGACAACAGGATGAGGTGGCTGGATGGCATCATCGACTTGACGGATGTGAGTTTGAGTGAACTCCGGGAGTTGGTGATTAACAAGGAGGCCTGGCGTGCTTCGATTCATGGGGTCACAAAGAGCCGGACATGACTGAGCGACTGAACTGAACTGAATGCTTAACAATGTTGAACATCTTTTCATTGTCTTTTGGATATCTGTATGTCTTCTTTGGAAAAATGTCTAATCTGGTCTTCTGCTCATTTTTAAATCAATTTTTTTTATGTTGAGTTGTATGAGCTGTTTATATACTTTGGATATAAACCTTATGGGTTCATCATCTGCAAATATTTTCTCCCATTCAAAAGGCTCTCTTTTTGCTTTGTCAACAGTCTTCTTTGCCGTGCAAAAGAATTTCTAAGTTTAATTAAGTCTCATCTCAAAGTGTCAGTTGTGTCCAACTCTGTGACCCCACAGGCTGTTTAGCCCGCCAGGCTTCTCTCCCCATGGAGTTCTCCAGGCAAGAATACTGGTGTGGGTAACCAAGCCCTTCTACGTGGGATCTTCTCAACCCAGGAATCAAAACTGGGTCTCCAAGAGTGCAGGCAGATCCTTTACCATCTGAGCCAACAGGAAAATTTTTTATTTTTGCTTTTGTTTCCTTGACTTAGGAGACAGATCAAAATTATACACACACACACACACACACACACACACACACACACACACACACACACACACACTGCTATGAATGTCAAAGAATGTTCTGCCTATGTTTTCTTCTAGGAATTCTATGGTTTCCAGCCTTACATTTAGGTCTTTAATCCATGGGGTCTAGTATGGTTTAGAGAATATTCTAATTTCATTCTTTTTACATGGAGCTGTCCACTCTTCCGAGCACCACTTACTGAAGAGACTTTTTACACTGCATATTCTTGCTTCCATTGCCAATAGATTAACTGACTAATTGGAAAAGGTGCATGGATTTATTTCTAGGCTCTCTATTTTGTTCCATGGGTCTATGTGTCTGTTTCTGTTTCAGTACCATACTGTGTGATTACTGCAGCTTTGTAATACAGTCTCAAGTCAGGGAGCATGATTCCTTCAGTGCTGCTCTTCTTTCTCAAGACTGTTATATTTGCAATCTTCTGTTTCCATACAAAATTTTAAATTAAAAATATCCTTGGTATTTTGATGGAGATTGTACTGAAACTGTAGACTGCCTTGGGTAGTATGGCCATTTTAACAATCCTAATCCTTCCAATCCATTAATATGGTGTATCTTTCTATCTGTTTGTCTCATCTTCAATTTCTTTCAGCAGTGTCACTGTTTTTCAAGCACATGTCTTTAACCTCTTTAGGCAGAGGTTTATTCCTAACCTCTGGCTCAGAGGTTAAAGCGTCTGCCTCCAATGCGGGAGACCCAGGTTCAATCCCTGGGTTGAGAAGACCCCCTGGTGGAGAAGGAAATGGCAATCCACTCCAGTATTCCTGCCTGGAGAATCCCATGGACGGAGAAGCCTAGTAGGTTACAGTCCACGACGTTGCAAAGAGTCGAACATGACTAAGTGACTTCACCTTCACCTTCTTTAGGTAGAGGTTTATTTTATTCTTTTTGATGTGATTGGTTAATAGGACTGTTTCATTAATTTCTCTTTCTGATATTTCCTTGTTATTGTATAGGAATGCAACAGACTTCTGTAGGTTAATTTTGTATCCTGCAACTTTATCAAATTCATAGATGAGCTCTAGGCCTTTCTGGTGGCGTCTTTAGATTTTCTATGTATAGTATCATACCATCTGCCCACAGTGACAGTTTTACTCCTTTCCAATTTGAAATTCTTTTCCTTTTCTCATCTAATTGCTGTGGCAAGGACTTCCAATACATACGGAATAAAAGTGGTGAGAATAAGCATCCCTGTCTTGTTTCTGATCTTAAAAGAAATGCTTCCAGCTTTTCGTGACTATGATGTTAGCTGTCAGACCGTCATATATGGCCTTTATTATGTTAAGCAATGGATAAGAACGCAGCATTGATATTTTCCTACTTAGATAACCATTACATTCAAGAAGGTCTCACATAGGAATTTCCCCAGTGGTCCAGCGGGAAATGATCCACCTTGCAGTGCAGGTGACCCAGGTTTGATGCCTGGTTGAGGAACGAAGATCCCACATGCCATGGAGCACCTAAGCCCTCATGCTACAACTGCTGAGCCTGTGTGCCACAACTGAAGTCCATGTGCCACAATGAAAGATCCTGCGTAATACAACAAAATCCTGAGTGCCACAACTAGGACCCGATGCAGCCAAACAAATGAATTCTTTTCTGATGTTAAAAGGATTCACGTAAAAACCTGCCTTGGTTAAAAGCACCTGGAGACGTCATTTCTGGGGCTTTTTGTATGAGCATTTGTAGCCTCAAATGGCTTCCCAGTGGCCCTGTGGTAAAGAACCTGCCTGCCAATGCAGGAAATGCAGGTTTAATCCCTGGGTCTGGATATCCCGGAGAAGGAAATGGCAACACGCTGTAGTATTCTTGCCTGGAAAAATTCCCCGGAAGGAGGACCCGGCAGGCTACGTCCGTGGGGTCATGAAGAGTCAGACTCAGCGGAGCACGCATGCTCGTCTTGGAGCCTCACAGGCTCACTTTATTTGACTCACACTTACTCTGGAACCAAACCTTGGACTTAAATGAGATTAGAACTCTACCTTTTCTAGCTGTGTGGCCTCTGGCAAGTTCCTTAATTTCTCAGTGCCTCATCTGTAAAACAGGCAATACAGTTACCTCACAAGGTTTTTATGAGAACTTAAAAAAAAAATAGTACTTGAACTTGAGAGAATAGTACCTGGCACAAAGTAGGTATTATATGCATAAATCTTAAATGGAAAAACAAAACAAACAAAAAAATATAGAAACAATATCAAGCTCATGAGTGAGAACTCATAGTTGAAGTGTAATGTGAAACTGACAATGAAAGGCCTTCTCATGGAAACTGTCTCATATCCTTGGTTCTTAATATTCAGCAGTACTATAATCACAATGGATAGTTATTAAGTGGAAGATACTCAAAACTGAATTCTTTATCTTCTCTTCCAAATCTGCTCATTCACAGTCTTTCCCACCTTGGTTAAATGTCCAGTTCAGTTCAGTCACTCAGTCATGTCTGACTCTTTGCGACCCCATGGGCTGCAGCACACCAGGTTTCCCTGTCTATCACAAACTCCCAGAACTTGCTCAAACTTACGTCCATCGAGTCAGTGATGCCATCCAATCATCTCATCCTCTGTCATCCCCTTCTAAAGGTAATAATGCACTTTGAATTGCTTGAACCAAAACCTTTATGGTCCTTCTTATCTTTCTCTCATGTCCCTCATTAAATCAGAAATCATGTTGTCTCTACTAATCCTAACCAATCTTCTGCCAACTTAATATGTTTACAGTTCTAAGCACTTCTCCCTTCCTCTGCTGGTATGCAGTACAAACAACCTTCGCATCTCACCTGGACTAACACAAAATCTCCCAACTTGGCATCTGTGCTAATACTCCTGCTTCCCCTCTCCCAGCCTACTTGGACATAGCAGTCAGGTAGTTTGTTAAAACTAAACCAGATCGTCCTCCTCAAAAGTCTGGAATGCACTTGACTTTACTATTAATAGTAAAAGCCAAAGTTTTATCTTCCCCTCTGTTTCACTGTGAACCTTAAACTGCTGCAAAAAATAAAGAAAATAAAATCAGGTTTGATTGTATAAAATGTAACCCAATTTTACTGGAAGGACTAAGTGAGCTATGAGGGAAACCAGCTATTAGCAACATATCTCAACCCACACCAGAAAGCCGAAGTCCTCACAACAACCTAATAAACCTCAGATGATCTGTCCTCTGTAACATTTTAAGATTAGATTCAGGTCAGTTTTTTTAGGGTAGAATACGTCACAAGAAGTTCTGTGCCTTTCCAATATTATCCAATCAAGAGATATATAACGTCTGTCTTTTCTACTTTTAGTCATGCTAAGATTGATCAGTGAATTTAGAATATTAACTTGAACCCACCATTAGTACCTAACACCTTTACCTAATACTTTTAGCATACACCAATAATCTGTCTAGACCTATTATTGTATTATGGGCACAAAATGGTGACTTTTCTAATACTTTCATACCTTCCTCATTTATTAACTGAACTTCTTTGATAAAGAGCTCTTCACTATTGATTGACTCTTTGGTTACTCTGAAATACACTTTGCAACAGAATACATGCTTCTTTCTATGTATAAATTCTCATAATAATGAGTTGACACCTTTGAAATTGGATCCAAACATGATCAATAGTTATTTTCCTTTTTTATTTTAAAAATATCATTATGAACTCCTGGAATTTTACTTATTTAATACAGTTCAATCTACTGCAGTCCTTACTTTTTCCTTATATTCAAGTTTTTCACCTGAGGCCAGTATGAGCACCTTTAAGATGACTTTGTGAACTTTTGACACAACCTACCTCAACAAGATAGTCAAAAGATTTTAATTTGCAATTCATGGGCTTCCCTGGTGGCTCAGTTGTAAACAATCCACCTGCCAATGCAGGAGACATGGTTCAAACCCTGTTCCAGAAAGATTCGACATGTCACAGAGGAATTAAAAGTTTATGCACCACAAACTATACAGCTTGTGCTCAAGAGCCCAGAGCCACAAGTACTGAAGCCCATGCACCCTAGAGCCCGTGTTCCACAAGAGAAGCCACAGCAACAAGCAGCCCCAACCAGAGAGCATGCTCGCCACAACTGGAGAAAAGCCTGCGCAGCAACACAGACCCAGCACAGCTAAAAATAATAAACAGAATTATTTTTAAAATAATTCACATTCCCTCAATTAGAATTAATCTTGAACAATTTTCATGTTTACTGATGTCTCTGACTTCCCTGTGAAATCATTTTCATTTTCTTCTCTATTCATTTTCTCATCCATTTTTCTAGTGGGTTGTTAATCCTTTTTGCTTTCTGAATGTTACAAGTTCATTTTAATATATGGCAGAGGTTAGAGATTATGTATTAATAAAAGCTACAATCCTATTCTTCTATTTGCTCTATTTTATGGGATTTTTTATCATGTAAAATACTTTATTTTTAAATAAAGCAATCATTTCCTTTAAAGTTCACAGCTTAGATCCTTCAGCCTTTCCAAATCCAATGACAGAAAAAAGTTGCCTAGGCTTCTTCTAATTCTTTTATGGTTTTTTTCTTTTAATGTTTAAATCTCTGATCTAGCTACATATAATTAGCCATTTGTAAGTCCGTCTATTCCCACTAGAATCTGAGATCTTCAAAGGCAAGGACTATCTTACTATATTATCAGACTAAGAATTTTGCCTCTGGACCCAAGTGTTTTCAAACACAGAGTTTGAGAAGGTGATGTTGATTATGAATAGTCATAAATCTTGTTCTCTCTGCCCTTAAACTAGGGCAAGTCACTCCTACTGAACCATACTCACTAAAAAGAAGATGTAGCACAGGGAGGAAGAACTGTGTTCTGCTCAAATCTAGATACTATACATGCATTGCCCAGACATCTCAGAACAATGTTAAGAGGTGAGGAGTGGAGGTGGGATGAAGAAAATCAATTTTGGAATTGAGCTTCGAAGAAGCAATGTCCGAATGGAATCTGAACGAACAAGTAGGCATTATTTATTATATAGATGAAGAGACTGGAAAATAGTACTCCAGGGTACAAGTGAACAAAAGGTATGAAATGGGAGTACATGATCTATTTGTAGAATTACAGACAGTTTATTATGACAGCCCAGGCCAGTGCTTGGCATATAAAGTAAGTACTATATAAATGTTAGCTATTACCATGTTGATCATTGGGATATGGTGATAAATCAGGTAAAATTGTAAGCAGTAGGTTAAAATGCTCCTGGAAAGCCATGTTATAAAAGTCCGGATTTTATCCTGAAAAAGATGGGGACCCACTAAAGGATTTCTGACAGGATAATGGTATGTTTCAGAAAAATTACATTGGCAGTGTGAGTCAACTGGATGCAATACAGGTAGGCAAGAATCATAAAGAATCTTCAATGATGGAGTATACAGAAGGTATAAAAACTTTTATAAAGTGAGGAAAATCTGCAAGCCTCTTGCAAGATATGAGATGATGTCAGCATACTAAAAGCCACCAAAAGGGACCAACTGCCTAACAGTTTTATCTAATGGGAAAGACAGATATGCTTAGCAACAATATTCCTAGGCTATCTGGAAAGTTTTCTGTTTTAGTAAAGACTCACACTCAGTAAATTTCCAACAAAATTCCTCCAGGATCATGAAATGCCCCATGCTGTCTTTTCCACAGGCAAGAGAGGTTCATGAAAGCTCGTGAACGTCTCCCAGTCAACCGAAAGGCGGGTTTTCTGAAGATTCCATGATGTAACCAAACCTACACCATGGCTGCTGATGCTCATGGTGCACTGTCCCACTCTCTCTGAAATTTCTGCAGGTTTGGCAAAACTTGTTCAGACAAGCTCAGTGTACTGACACTGAAGTTATGATGTAAGCCACATGTGTCTGAACAACAGAGTTCATACTAATTCCAGCTATCTGGACTATCAGACACAGAATGTGAGTTAGCCACAGACTGTGAGACCACTTTTGGAGGGCAAATGATGGCAAGTTTAGGGGCAGTTCTTATTTCACATGTGCCAACATCTGCTGGATCATCGAAAAACCAAGAGAGTTCCAGAAAAACATCTATTTCTGCTTTACTAACCATGCCTAAGCCTTTGACTGTGTGAATCACAATAAACTGGAAAATTCTGAAAGAGATGGGAATACCAGACCACCTGACCTACTTCTTGAGAAACCTATATGCAGGCCAGGAAGCAACAGTTAGAACTGGACATGGAACAACAGACTGGTTCCAAATAGGAAAAGGAGTACGTCAAGGCTGTATACTGTCACCCTGCTTATTTAACTTCTATGCAGAGTACATCATGAGAAACACTGGGCTGGAAGAAGCACAAGCTGGAATCAAGATTGCCAGGAGAGACATCAATCACCTCAGAGATGCAGATGACACCACCCTCATGGCAGAAAGTGAAGCGGAACTAAAAAGCCTCTTGATGAAAGTGAAAGGAGAGTGAAAAAGTTGGCTTAAAGCTCAACATTCAGAAAACAAAGATCATGGCATCTGGTCCCTTCACTTCATGGGAAATAGATGGGGAAACAGTGGAAACAGTGTCAGACTTTAGTTTTGGGGGCTTCAAGGTCACTGCAGATGGTGATTACAGCCATGAAATTAAAGGACACTTACTCCATGGAAGGAAAGTTATGACCAACCTAGATAGCATATTAAAAAGCAGAGACATTACTTTGCCAACAAAGGTCCATGTAGTCAAGGCTATGGTTTTTCCAGTGGTCATGTATGGATGTGAGCGACTGAACTGGCGAGAAGGTCGGATTCTGTGTGGCATAGACTACTTGAGTCCATTCAGTTCAGTTCAGTTCAGTTGCTCAGTCGTGTCCGACTCTTTGCAACCCCATGAATTGCAGCACTCCAGGCCTCCCTGTTGATTACCACCAACTCCTAGAGTTCACTCACACTCATGTCCATCAAGTCGGTGATGCCATCCAGCCGTCTCATTCTCTGTCGTCTCCTTCTCCTCCTGTCCTCAATCCCTCCCAGCAGCAGGGTCTTTTCCAATGAGTCAACTCTTCGCATGAGGTGGCCAAAGTATTGGAGTTTCAGCTTTAGCATCAGTCCTTCCAATGAACACCCAGGACTGATCTCCTTTAGAATGGACTGGATGGATCTCCTTGCAGTCCAAGGGACTCTCAAGAGTCTTCTCCAGCACCACAGTTCAAAAGCATCAATTCTTTAGTGCTCAGCTTTCTTGGGTCCATTAAAGACTATCAAAAGTGACAAAACTTCTTGGGGGAGGAGAGAACCATGATTCTACTTGAACTCTATGAAATGGCAGGTATTGTGACTTTTGAAAGTTACTGAATTTGGTTGCTGCTACTGTTGACTTTTAAAGTTATGCCTCTTAAAAGCAGTTATTCTTCCCTGCCTGTGCCTGCAGGGAGTCATTTCATAGCCCAACAAGGAACCAACTATCATGGCAATCCCGATAGAGATTCATTCAACAGAAACCTAAACACTTATACAAAAGTGCTTATGGAGTAGCTTTATATATAGTAAGCCCAAACTGGAAACAAAACCCAAATGTCCATCAGCAAGATAAATTTTGGTAAGTCCATACAATGGAATACCACTTAGCAATAAAAAATAAACTATTAATGTCCGGAATATGCAAATCTTCAGAGACACAGTAAATAGGTAACTGTCTATGGCTGGAGGATTAAAAAGATATGGGACAAGACAAGGAGTGACTGCTAAATGGGTATGGGTTCTAGTCTGTAAATGGAATATAAATAATGATACCCCTTACAGCAACAAAAATGTTCTATAATCTGAAGGTGATAATCGTTACACAACTCTATGAATATACTAAAAATCACTGACTTGTACACAGTAAACAGGTAAATTATTTGCTACATGAATTATATCTCAATAAATTCACTTTAAAAAACAATGAATATAACAACATACACAAATATCTGCTTAAGCAAAAGAAGCCAGACACAAAAGAATACATACTATATGATTATTTATATGAAATCTAGGATGTAGGCAAAACTAATTAATGTGATAGAAATCAGTTATTATGGTGGTGACCAACTGGCCAGAAAAGGACAGGAGTAAATTTTTCAGGAAGTTCTTTGTCTTGTTTTGGATAGAGGTCACAGGGGGTATACACAATTGTCAAAACTTAAGAACCGTGCATTTTGATTATATTCAATTTAAAATGGTGGGTTTTAAAAAAAATCACTCCTATTTGAATTTGGAAAGAGAAGATGGTAAGATAAGAATACTTGCCAATTAAGTAATGCCTTCAAGCTTCTCTAAGGGAAGTGACTGTACAACTGTCCATTTACAGAAATATTCAGTGCCTGAGTACACAACGTATTTTCTTCCTCGCATCCGGTGCTCCCCCCCTTTTCAGTTTCCCTAGTTTTATTTATTTTTTATTTGGTGGGGGTGAGTCTCAGTTGCAGGATCTTCACTGCGTCCTGTGGGATCTTATCACTGCAGCACACAGGCTCTCGAGCTGTGGTGCACGGACTCAGTAGTAGCGGCGTGCAGCCTTAGTTACCCCTCAGCATGTGGAATCTTAGTTCCCCAAAAGGCACGGAACCTGTGTCCCCTGCACTGCAAGTAGATTCCCAACCACTGCACCACCAAGAAGGCCCCAGTTTCTCTAATTAAAAAAAAAAAAACAGTCAAAGAATACTCCACAACCAAAACTGAGCCTAGTTAATGCATGGGGCTGGGGTTCAATTCCTGAGTCAGGAAGATCTCCTGGAGGAGGGAATGGCTACCCAACTCCAGTATTCTTGCCTAGAGAAGCCCATAACAAAGGAGTCTGGTGGACTAGAGTCCATGGGGTTGCAAAGAGTTGGACATGACTGAGCGATTAAGCACAAATACACACAAAGCACATTTAAGTGTCATCAAGTGGGGAAAAGGAAATATGTCTATATAAATCAGAATCTTACCATGGAAACCACGGTCTATTTTCTTTTTGTCTTCTGAAAACACCCTCTGATACCCTGTCTGAAAGAATTCTCTCAACCTACTACTCTTCTCCTCTTCCTTCCCTCAATTAGTTAACTCATTCGTTTTTCGCTTCTTAAATAAAAGTTTCCTGGAAATTCTTCTGAACTTCTATTTCTTCCATCTGTCCCCCTCCACGAACACAATTACACATACAATGAGAACAATGTCTCCTGCAGAGCTCTCCTCTCACTGTGCAGTTATTACAGGTTGCTTATTGGTTAACAGCCCTATTTCTCCCAATAGAGTCTAAGTTACATGTGAACAAGAACAGTCTCCTATTTACACCACTGTGTCCCTCCGTCTAGCATTGTGCTTAGTAGTTAGCATAAATGTTCACAGAATATTTAGCTCAGTGAATAAATTAAAAATGCAATTCAACCATCTAGACAAAGACTGCTCCCAAAGCAAAGAGGTTGTCCTTACTTGAGAAGTCCATTATAGGTCAATATACCTTTATTTGACAGGCGACATTTTGAATCAGTATCTATGAGTCACTGAATATCTACTTTCTTATCAACTTGCTTCTTAGAACATAGGATTGCTCTGTGAGTCACCAGTTTATACCCTTATTCTGCCTGTTGTTCCCTTCATAACTGGCACATTTATTCATATTACCCTTAATCTGTTGTATGCTCTATTATATACTTCTCCTGTAATTTGTAAGAGATCAGATTTTAAGAAATTAAATAGGGAATATTCATAAACTAATGCCAAGACAGTATGGCATTAATAGCTACAGAAACATAACTGCTTAGGGAAAAGGGTTTCAGTTCAGAGTGCAGCAGTGACATGATTACCAAAAAGCTCAAAACTGTTCTTCCAACATTCAGTGAACAGAACGCTAACTGACTCTGAAAGAATCAGTGTCAAAAACAACAGATAAAACAGGCAAGCTGGAGACAAACAACACCATAAAGAAGGCATCTAGCATTTTGTAGAACTCACCAAATGAAAGCAAAAACATTTAGAGAGAGCATCTTACACTAACTAGATAAGAGTCTGCTTTGCAAACACCTAGACTGAACACAAGACCAGATCTCTGGCAAGATTTGAACAATTTTCTACAATCCTGTGAGGCAGGTTAAAGAGACTGCATGACAACAATCTATGTTTTCTTGAAAGCATACGGAAGGAATGCTCAGAAAAACCTGAATGGCTCTACTGTGCCAATCACACACTGTAAGCCTCCTAAAGCAGGAGTGGCAAAGCATCTGAACTTCCAAACCAATCTTGAATCATATAAAAACTCATGAGTTGAAGGGAGAGGACCCAGAAGTCTTTTTTCCAGTAACAATCCTCCCCTCCTTTTCCTCGCCTATTAAAACATCACTACTACTTTCACCATGGCAATGCGTCACAACCATCACTGCAAGAGGTGATTCAAGATCAAATATAAACGCAAACGTCCTTTAAAATAAGAGGATCAGCTTCACTGACAAAGAGAAGGCTAATGAAAACTACACTGAGAATATTTATCTATCAGATTTGCAAAAATCCACAGGTCAAATACAATACCATATTGGTACGGTTGTGGGGATACGGACATTCTCCTAACAGCGCTCTCCTACAATGATGGACAGAATACAAAATTATATCTGTGTAGACGGCAAGTTGGCAATATCTAGCAAAGTTACAAATACATTTTACCTTTAACTCAGTAATACCATTTCTGGGAGTGTATCCTACACAGCCCTTCTGTGTGTTCTTGCCATCTCTTCTTCATATCTTCAGCCTCTGCTAGGTACAGGCCAGTTTTTTAAATGGCTGAGTAACAGTCCATTGTATGCATGTGCCACATATTCTCCATCCATTCACCCAGCCATGTCCCGGCCACTGTGAACAGTTCTGCGCTGACAGTACACATTCAACATTCTTCACTGCAGCACAGTTAGTGATAAGTGAAAATTCAACTGTTTAACCACCACCTAGTTTAATATATTATAGTCACATCCACACAATGGAATACAGTGAAGCTGTGAAAAAGAATGAGGGTGCTCTTTAAATACTGATATAGAAAGATAGCTAGGACACATTAAGTAAAAAAACCAAGGTACAAAAGAACGTATTCGGTATGTGTCATTACAGCTAAGACGGGCGAAAAAAGAAAAATACTAACATCTGTTTTCATTTTTACACAAAAACACTAAAAGAATACACAATAAAAATGGCTACAGGAAAAAAGTAAAATTAGAATACATGGGAAGTGAGTGGAGGCAAGACTTCTCGTTGTTATATTCTAAAAATAAACTTTTGAGTTTTAAATTGAGAAATTATTAAACTTAAAAATTTACATAACACTTCAAAAATATTCATAATGAAACCTGTACTGTGCTTATCATATACAATGTAAAATATTACAATTTCTTTATTACTTTTATTTTAGTGAATATAGGGAGGAATATATGTTTAGAAGTGCTTACACAGGTTCCTCCAACTATTTTTCCAATCAATTATTTTATGTTCCTTAAAAATGAATTTTCATACCACAAAGGTTTTGAGTAAGAACTACAGTACCCGAAGAGAATATTCAACTTCCTTATATTAGAAGATAGAAGGATATTCATAAGGCCATATTTTTTTTCAAAGTTTAACCAAACCCTGAAGGTATTGTCTCTGCAAAAAATGAGCAAGGGCCCAGAAATACTGCAAAAGATATTCGTAAAGTTTGCTTAAGGTTACCATTTCAATAGCCAGTTGCCCTAGACATATTCTTTCTTATTTAGGCTACGACACAGGAACATGGTTTTTCACTTTAATTATTTCTGCTACTAGTTGTCACATGGCATTGGGCTATTTGGGAGTGAAGCACACCACAATAACCATTTAGTTGTTCATCAACAAGGACCATGGCTTCAACCATATTATAACTAGACTCTGAAAAATGCAGAGTCAATAAATACAATCAATCACAAACTATCAAGTCACAACAATATTATTAATATATACTTTAAAATGCCAAGCCCATAAGTTCCAGGAATATCCCAAATCACCATAAAGTCCATTTTAATGTAAAAGACATTTACTGGGAAAACTATGATCAGCATTTTAAGAGGATGAGCTAAATAAAAAATGTTATATGTAGCAAATATAGCCTGTATTAGTTTCCTAGAGTTGCTATAACATTACCACAAACTAGGTGGCTTAAAATAGCTGAAATGTACTCCCTCATAGCTCTGAAGACTAGAAGGTACGGGCAGGTCTAAAGTGAAAGTGAAACTGAAGTCGCTCAGTTGTGTCCGACTCTGCGACCTGTGGACTGTAGCCCACCAAGCTCCTCCATCCATGGGATTCTCCAGGCAAGAATACTGGAGTGGGTTGCCATAAGTTCCCTCCAAAAGCTCTAAGGACGAATCCTTCCTCGCCTCATCAGAGTCCAGTGGTTGCCATCAATCCCATGGTGTTCCTTGGCTTGTCAAAGTATAACTCCAACCTGTGCCTCTGTCTTCACATGGCCAACTTCCCTGTCTGTATCCAACTTTCCCTCTTCCTACAAGAATACCAGTTACTGGATTAGGGCTCACCCTAATCTAGAATGATCTCATCTTAACTTGATTACAACTGCAAACACTGTATTTCCAAATAAAGGCACATTCACAGATATTAGGAGTTAGGACTTTTATCTTTCTGGGAGACACAATTCAACTCATAACATGGTCCAAATAAGCCAATTTCTTCAAAAGTAGACCACCTAGAATTATGTGTGGAATATTTATAGATTGTGTTTAACCAGTATCCATTTCCCTTTCTTAGGTAATAGCATCCAAGTTTTTTCTGAAGAGTCAATCTGTTCCTCCTTCAAGCCATGCTGCTGCTGCTGCTGCTGCTGCTGAGTCACTCAATCATGTCCGACCCCAAAGACAACAGCCCACCAGGCTCCCCCCGTCCCTGGGATTCTCCAGGCAAGAACCCTGGAGTGGGTTGCAATTTCCTTCTCCAATGCATGAAAGTCAAATGTGAAAGTGAAGTCTCTCAGTCACGTCTGACTCTTCGCGACCCCATGGACTGCAGCCTACCAGGCTCCTACGTCCATGGGACTTTCCAGATAAGAGTACTGGAGTGGGCTGCCATTGTCTTCTCCTTCAAGC
Organism: Madoqua kirkii; assembly: GCA_006408675.1. Lineage (NCBI taxonomy): Eukaryota > Metazoa > Chordata > Mammalia > Artiodactyla > Bovidae > Madoqua > Madoqua kirkii. The sequence continues at coordinate 77,742 of SJYC01037111.1, forward strand.
TATAAGGTAGGACTCAATTAAAGCCTCTTTCCAAAGTCAGGGCTCTGTCACTGGTTGGGTCAGAGAATCATACTCCATGGTATGGGCCTCAGTGACTGGTTCAGGGACAGGCCACATAACCCAAGCCTGGCCATGAATCCTTCCATCCTCCCAATTTGGCTAGTGCTATACAGAAAGAGACAATGTGGATTTTTAAAGTTATTTAACTCTAAACTTGCCATTGATTATCTTTACCATCATACCTGCCCAAAAAAGAAGCCAGAGAAGAAAGGAATGCTTAGAGATGGAGATGAGATATTTCTGATGACATAAGTAAGACTTCTGGATCCAGTCATATCAGAACCTAGCTTTGGCTTTACTCTGTTAACGTCCTGTTTATAAACCTACAAAATGACTTTTTCTTTTTAAATGACCTTTCTGACTTTAATTAATTTGAACTGGGTTTCTGAACTCGCAAGAGAAATGAGCTCTGAGAGTTACTGGCAAAATACTTCCATACAACTGAAAACAAGGCCTCACTTTTTTCAGTCATTTTCTCAAACTTGTCAAAAAGACTGGAAGAGTCAGTAGACAAAGAATAGCTTATATTCATGTCCATCTGTCCATCATGCCATCTGCCATGAGGGTTTTTAAATCTAAATGTTATAAACAAATTCATTCATGCTTGTTAAAGTATGACTCTGTGAACTCCCCACAGCAAAATATAAACAATATTAAGGAACTCTCAGTTATAAAAACCTAAGTATCAATATTTAAAAATAAAGCATTCACAAAATCTTTTTCCTATCCAAAGACACTCCACATGTCCACCATCACTATATGCTGGCCAGAGTGGAACAAAGTCATACTGAAATATCTCTTTCTTGCCATATCACCACTTTGAGAACATTCATAATAGTCCTGCCTTTTAATATGGCTATCATTATTCATGATTCATTTGTCTCTATCTTAAGCAAACTGTGTCACACACACACATTATTAAAAAAAAATGTTTCTGGACTTTTTGAAAAAACAAGTATTTTTTACTCTAAATACTCTTCTTATTCTACCTGTTGCACACCTCCAACTTTTACTCATTTGTCTCTGGAAAATGCCCAGCCCTTTCCTATTCCTTTTGCTGATACTTCAGAAAACTCACATACATACATTCTGAATACAAAAGAGAAGACTACATTTTGATGTGAAACAAGACAAAATACAGAAATAATGTTTCACCTGTTGGGTCATACTTGTGTTGCCACAAAATTCACATGCACAGAAAATTAGTCTCTAGTAGCTAGTAATAAGGAGAAGGCAATGGCACCCCACTCTAGTACTCTTGCCTGGAAAATCCCATGGACAGAAAAGCCTGGTAGGCTACAGTCCATGGGGTCGTGAAGAGTAGGACACGACTGAGTGACCTCACTTGCACTTTTCACTTTCATACATTGGAGAAGGAAATGGCAACCCACTCCAAGGTTCTTGCCTGGAGAATATCAGGGATGGCGGAGCCTGGTGGGCTGCCGTCTATGGGGTCGCACAGAGTCGGACACGACTGAAGCGACTTAGCAGCAGCAGCTAGTAATAAAGTGGTTCTTGATCCACCCAACTACCCTTAAAAATCACTGTGTTAAAGCTATTGACGGTACCATAAATTGTGTTCAAAATGTCTGCACTCCTTCTCATACTAATTTTGTTTTTCCTTATATAATTCGAGTCACTCAAATAGAACACTATCTCCTCCTCAATTTCATTGTATTAATTCAAAGTACAGTTTTCTACCTTTCCACAAATATTTACTGGGCATCCGCTATGCGCCAGTCACTTGCCAAGTACTTAAAATACAAAGAAAAATGTGACATGGTTGTTGACTTCAAGAATTTTGCAAGCCAGAAGAAGCAGAATTAGAGAAAGAAAGGTAAGGTAAATAAAGCAGTACAATGTCTGCACACTAGGCAAAGAGGGACCTGTATTTTGTGGTCAGAGGATTTGAGAAATCAGACAGCAGGGACGGGGCAGCATATACAGAGAAAGGTTAAGCAGAGGGGATAATTAATAAGGGTCTTACATGCTCCTTATAGTAACTTTATTCTAAATGCCTGTGGTTTTTCAACTCCAGTGAGTACAAGAAGACTCACTTGAGATGCTTGTTAAAAACAGATTCCTATGCCCCATCTAAGAAGACTATGATTCAGCAAATCTGAGGCAGGACTCCACATTCTCAAATTTTATAGATATCTCATTCAAAGGCAATATTTTGAAACAAAGCGTTAGATAGTTATTTGTCTCAAGTTTCCCAAGTAGTCCTAGGAGTGAGGAGAATGTTGGGGAAATATTCACATTCATAGCTCAAACTTCATTGCTCTGTAGGTGACACTATCATTAGCTGAGTGAGAAACCAGAGTGCACAGGGGCTAAAAGAGAACCATGGTGATTAAACTACAGAAACTGGCCAAGAACCCACAAAAGAATTCTCAGTGCTGAGTCCAGCTAAGGCTGGGCAGCAGAAATCTGTAGTAGCATCAATCTGCACAGTTGTTTTTCCACTTGTAAAATTTAAACAATACCCACCTACTGAAGTTATTATGAAGATTAAATTACATGTGATAACAGATATAAAAACATGCAGGGATTATGGTATATTGGAATTCAAGATCTCAAAATTTTCAGATAATAAGGTATAGGAGATGGTGTTAGAAACAAATGTCTGTTCTTTTTATTTCAAGAATATATTAAGTCCTGCAGTCTACTTCAATCATGTTTGTGAGCTGACCTGGTATCATGAACCAATAATCATAATGCTGTTTCTTAGTGAAAAATGTCAAAAAGAAAGAGCCAAAAATGCAAAATAAAATGAACTCTTTAACACCCAGATGGGCACTCTATATTAATACTGTACTTGGTGCTCAAGGTTACTGAAGAATTCACTAAGAAAGAAAGGAGTGAATGTCTTAATAGCTATGAGTCTTTTTCTCAACTTCCTAAATCCAAGCCATGCTAAATTTTGTTATGTTTCTTTCTGTACAGTATCTTCCCAGTCAAAAATCATCCCTCCCCATTTCCATAGGGCCAGAGAATCTAGCTTTTAATTTGCTTACCCACAGCAAGCTACTAATATTCTGTTTCCCTTAGAAAAATATAGTGTTTCTAGAACTTAAAAAAAAAAGTGTTACTTTAGTAAGGATTTCTGGCTGCAAGTGATAAAAACCCAAACTAAATGCTGCTAAGTCACTTCAGTCGTGTCCAACCCTGTGTGACCCCAGAGATGGCAGTCCACCAGGCTCCCGTCCCTGGGATTCTCGAGGCAAGCATACTGGAGTGGGTTGCCATTTCCTTCTCCAGTGCAGAAAAGTGAAAAGTGAAAGTGAAGTTGCTCAGTCCTGTCCAACTCTTCGCGACCCCATGGACTGCAGCCTACCAGGCTCCTCCGTCCATGGGATTTCCTAGGCAAGAGTACTGGAGTGGGTTGCCATTGCCTTCTCCGCCAAACTAAATAGGTCTGAGCAAAAAAGGATAGTTACTGACTCTCAAGTAGGGTTTTTAGAACTCCCTTCATGAACAGTTGGATCTAAATGCAAAGATATAGTTCTCTCCCCATCCATCGCTGTGTCTGTCCTGCACAGAAGCACACCACTTCACTTGCAGGCAGGATATCCCCTCATGGTAGCTCCTTCCTGCTCATAGGCTGGTAGCTTAGCTACCCCAGAAAAAAGACCTTTCCCAAGAATGCCACCGGCCAGTCTCAAGGCTGATCCCCACTCACTGTGACCAATAGCCAGGCATAAGTCACAGAAGTGAGTGAATCAGATTCATCCTCACTAAACTCAAAAATATTTGTTAGGAGAAGTGGCTCCCTAAAGGTAAGCCAAGGTACTGCTGCCAAAAAAGAAAGGAAAAGATTCTGAAAGAACAAAATCAAGATATGCAGTACAGAATACTTGATAAAACAAATACATCCTTATTCACCAAAATAAGGGAGAAAAAACTTAGGGGAAAAACTAAAAATCTAATTTACATGACTACAATTAACTAAAGGCCTATAGGCTCTGACGTCAGATATTCCCAGATTCAAATTACCTGTTCTATCACATTTATTTTTTAATCATTCTAATTCTCTGTTCTTCGTGGTTAAAAAAAAAAAAAGCTATCACACTATTTGCAGGCTGACTGTACAGATTAAATGAAACAGGTTAAGTATATACTGTGTGCTTGATTAGTATCTACTGTCATGAACACTTACACGAAGAAGTCAAACTGATATGTATTTTAAAAAAAAACAACTTTAATGAATCAGAGATAAGTAATTTACCTGGTGAAAAGTTAAAAGTAATGGTCATAAAGATGTTCACTGAACTGGGAAGAAGAATATATGAACACAGGGAGAACTTCAACAAAGAGATGAAAAATTTAAGCATAGCAAACAGAAATCATGGAGCTGAAAAACATAATAACAGAAGTGGAAAATATACCAGAAGAGTTCAAAAGCACACTAAATGAAGCAGAATAAAAGATCAGTTAACTCAAAGGCAAGATAGTGGAATTCACCCAATCAGAGCAACAAAAAGGGAAAAGAATGAAAAAAAAAGTGAAAATAGCTTAAAGAATTTATGGGATAGCATTAAATGGACTAATATTCACATCATACAGACCCCAGAAAAAGAAGAGAGACAGGTAAAAGCCTTATTTGAAAAAATAAAGGCTGAAAACATCCTTAACAGGGAAGGAAACAAACATCCAGATCTAAAAAAGGCCAGAGGCTACCAAGCAAGGGGTCCAAAAAGACCCACACCAAGACGCATTATAACTAAAATGCCAAGAGAGACTATTAAAAGCTGCAAGACAAAAACAACTTGTTACATATAAGGAAACCTCGATAAGCCTATCAGCAGATGTTTCAGCAAAAACTCTGCAGGCCAGAGGGAGTGGAACAATATATTCTCCGTGCTAAAAGAAAAAAACTTCCAATTAATAATAAACTCTACCCAGAAAAGTTATTATTCAGAGTGAAGGAGAAAGAAAGAATTTTCCAGACAAGCAAAAGTTAAATTCTTCATCACCACTAAACTGGCCCTACAAGAAACGTTAAAGGGACTTTTTTATACTGAGAAGAAAGCCTGCTAATTAGTAATAAGAACACACGTGAAAGAATAAACTCACTGGAAAGGTAAATATACGTTAGGAATAGTAGTGGATTAATTACTTACAAAGCTATCAAGAAGGCTGAAAAACAAACAAAAAATAAACACTAAGATTACAATAATTGGCTATAAAAGCAGTTTCAAGAAGGAAGTTCATAGCAATAAATGCCAACGTCAAAAAACAAAACTCTCACAACATCCAACTTGACACGTAAGGAACTAGGAAAAAAACAAAGCTCAAAACAAGCAGAAGAAAGGAAATAAGAAAGATTACAGGAGAAGTTAAATACAGACTTTTAAAAAGACAACAAAAAAGATCAACAAAACCAACAGGTGGATCAAAAGGTAGTCTTTCAAAACTGACAAACTTTGAGCTAGACACACCAAAAGAAAACGAGAGGACTCAAATAAAATCAGAAATCAAAGAGGAGATATTACAACCAATACTACAGAAATACAAAGGATTCTAACAGACTACTATGACAAATATATACCAACGAATTGGACAACCTATAAATGACAGATAAATCCCAAGAAAAGTGTAACCTACCAACACTGAAACCGTGATGAAAAATAAAATCTGCACAGACTGGATACTACAAGGTAACTGAATCAGGAATTAAAAAAAAAACAAACAAACCCAAACAAAAGTTTAGGACCAGACACCTTCACAAGTGAATTCTACCAAACATTCAAAGAATAAGTAACAATCCTCCTGAAATGTCAAAAACAGAAGAGGAGGGAACTCTGCCAAACTCATCTTGTAAAACTAGTATTCCGATACCAAAAGCAAACAAGGACTCCACAAGGAAACAAATTATAGGCCAATATTTCTGATGAACAAGATGCAAATATCCTAAATGAAATGTCAGCATGAATTCAACAATACATTAAAATACAACAATAAAGAAAAATACACACCATGATCAAGTAGGGTTTATTCCGGGGATGATGGTTCATCATCTACCAATCAGTTAATGCAATACACCAGTATCAACAAAATGAAGGATAAAAATCATATGATCATCTCAACTGTCAACAGCAGCTCTGGGAGTTGGTGTTGGACAGGGAAGCCCAGCGTGCTGCAGTCCATGGGGTCACAAAGAGGTGGACACGACTGAGCAACTGAACTGACTGAACTGATCATCTCAACAAATGCAGAAAAAATCATCTGACAAAAATCTAACATCCATTTATGATAAAAACCACACACACAAAAAAGGATAACCGAAATGTACTTCAACATAGGAGACCATATACGACAAGCCCAAAGGTGACATTATACTCAACAAGGGAAAGGTGAAAGCTTCTAAGATCAGAAACAAGACAAGGATGCCCACTCTCATCACTTTTTTCAACACAGGATGTCCTAGTTAGAGAAATTAGGCAAGAAAAAGCAATACAAGGCATCCAAATGGCAAAGGAGGAAGTAAAACTGTCACCATTTGCAGATAACATGATACTGAAAACCCTAAAGACTCCTATCAAAAGACTGTTAGAATAAACAAATTCAGTAAAGTTACAGGATACAAAATCAATACACAAAAATCTGCTGTTTCTACACATTAATGATAAACTCTATGGCAGAGAAATTACCAATATACAGATGCAATGCAATCTCTTTTAAAAGTTCCAATAGTATTTTTCATAGGCATAAAACAAACAATCCTAAATTTGAATCAAAAAAGACCCTGAAGAGCCAAAGCAATCTTGACGAAGAACAAAGCTGGAGGCATCACATTTCCTGATCCTAGTTATAGTACAAAGCTAGAGCAATTAAAACAGTACAGTATTGGCATAAAAGTAGAAACATATATCAACAGATGGGAGAAAATATTTGCAAATGATATATCTGATAACAGCTAATATGCAGAATTTATAAGGAACTCATACAACTCAAAAGCAAAAAAATCCAACAACAAAATCCCCACAATTTGATTAAAGAATGGGCAGAAGATATGATTAGACATCTTTCCAAACGAGACATTACAGATGGCCAGCTGGACATCAAAAGATGTTCTATACCATTAAGCATCAGGGAAATGCAAATCAAAATCACAGTAAGATAGCACCCCACATCTGTTAGAAGGGCTATTAGCAAAAAGACAAGAAATAACAGACGTCAGTAAGGATGTAAAAAAAAAAAAGGAGCCCTTCTGTACCACTGGTAAGAACTGGTGCAGCCACTGTGGAAAACAGTATGAAGCTTCCTCAAAATTTTAAAAAGAATTACCATATGATCCAGCAATTCCACTTCTAGGTATTTTCCAGAGAAAATAAAAATGCTAATTCAAAAAGATGTATGTCAGAAATTCCCTGACAGTCCAATGAGTAGGACTCTGTGCTTTCACTGCTGAGGACCCAGGTTCAATCCTTGGTCAGGAAACTAAGATCCCACGCCACACAAAAAGGCAAAAAAATTATGCCCATGAGCTGCAACTATTGAACCCTCAAGGCACAACTACTGAAGCCTGCATGCCCTAGAGCCTGTGCTCCACAGTAAGGGAAGCCACTGCAATGAGAAGCCCATGCCCCTCAGCTAGAGAGGAGACTCTGCTCTCCACAGCCAGAGAAAGCCCAGGGGCAAGGAAGACTTGCGTAACCAAAAATCAACCACACACACAAAAAAAGAATGAAATCTTGCCATCTGTGAAAACATAGATGGACTCATGGCATCATACTACATGAAATAAGTCAGAGAAAAGACAGATACCCTATAAGCTCTGTTAGATTTGAAATAATTAAACAAACAAGCAAACAGACAACTAACCAAGCTCACAGAGAAAGACTGGTGATTGTGAAGAGTGGGGGTGGAGTAGAGGGTAGGGTGGTGGGTAGGAGAAATGGGGAAAGTCTGTATTAAAAAAATAAACAGAATAAGCAAAACAAAATTCATTTACATTATTTTATATGAAAAGAAGATTATAGCTATTGTTAGCTAAATGAAGCCAAGTTTCTCTCACCTTGTGTTTAGCTAATATTCTTAGTGAGAAAAGTCAGCAATATTATTTTGCATGAGTTTTAGGAGCTATTGCCCATTCCTTACACATCTTGCTTTGTCCTTAAAGATAAACAGTACAAAGACAAACATCTTTGAGTACGTTATTTATCATTTTATAAGACAAACAGCTTTGAGTACATAATTTAGCTTAGCTCTCTCACCCTGCTATACACAATATGAATATTCTATTTCCTAATGGACTTCATGTCAACTGTCTCCAAACTATTCAACAGTAAAAATCAACACAGTAATTTTTCTTAAAATACTATAATTAGGCTCTCCAAGACCTTCTCATTTTATAAATAAGGAAACCAAGATACAGAGACTAAGTGATGTATTTGCTTAAAAATCATACAGCTGTAGTCACACTTATGCCAGAACCCAGTGCTCCTGCCATGAGGTTTTACCCACTCCATTCCCTGTCCAAGATGCAACTACTGTTTAACCTAATACAATATTTTATGTTTTTTTAACTTAGGGAAAAAACATGTAGACGCTCTCTTAGTTGGCAAAAAACAAAAATTGAGAATGTTTTTGCTATTCTATCCTGTAGGATATACCAACAGATGTAATAATGTTAATGACACAGTTACTACCACTACAGAGAAACTGTAAATATGCAAATGTTTTGGAGAGACCAAACACAGTGCAACTTAAAATCCAGAGAGATCACTGCTCTCTATTACAAAAAATATTTAAAAGAAATTAAACTGTATTATTTTCAGAATATATCCAAAGAGCAAATTTTATGGATCAGAAAGTTTAAGGCCATCTATTATTTATTAAGCAAAGACAAAGCTCTTTGCCTCCTTCTCAATCGTCACAACCTTCCTACACAGTATTTACTACAGGAATAAACTGAAATTTCTCTCATCTCGTAGCTGGTAAAGTGTGAAGATAAATTTGTATCCAAGTCTGCCTGACTCTGACTCAAAGCCATGTTTTAGTATTGCTTTAATATGTGTTTCCAAAATGGGCCTGTTATTCTTATTATATCCAAGTATTTTCAAAATGGGCCTGTGAATGTGGTTAACAGTTGGAGAACTGAGAGGAATTAAACTTCTGAATGCAGAGCACATTTAATTATCTCTTCCATTTATCAAGATACAATCTTTAAGGGGTTAGCTAGATATGGGTAATATTTGAAATGCATTTAAATTCATGCCAAATTTTTTAACATCATGTGTCTTATCTATTAAAAAGTTCAAATAGTCTTCATATAACCTGGTGTAAAAAAATAGTCCATCAACAGATAAATGGATAAGAAGTAGTATATATCTACAAAAGAATATTACTCAGCCATAAAAAAGAATGAAATGCAGTCATTTGCAGTAACGTGGATGGACTTGGACTACAAGTGAAATAAGTCAGACAGAGAAATACAAATATCATATGATACAACTTATATGTGGAATCTAAAAATATAGCAAACTAGTAAATAAAACAAGGAAGAAGCAGATTCACAGATAAAGAGGACAAACTAGCAGTTATCAGTGGAGAGAGCAAAGAGATAATATAGGACTAGGGGAATTTAAAAAAGCTACTATGGGATTATATGAAATTATGTACATGAAACTTTTGAAAATTGTAAAGCACTAAAGAAATTAAAGCATCATTCAACTTAAAACAAACTAAAAAATTACCTTCAGAAACAGGGAAGAACTGATTGCTTAACTTCAAGAAAGGCTGCATCCCTTTTTTAAAAATTCATAGATAAAACCCAGAGAAGACACAAAACTATTCCCCTGCAGTACTTCTAAATAAAATTGTTTTATGAACTTAATTAACAATGATGCAAACAGAACCAAAAATATTTACTGAAAAAAAAAATTTAATGAATATATTTTATCACTAATCTCTGTCCAGTTAATTTCATTCCCTTAACTATGACCAACATTTTTCTACTTCTAAAGTCATCCTTATCTCCATGGGCTCCTGAAGATGTCTGTTTCCTGAAACTAAAATACACACACATATTTATTTTTTAAATTAGTTCAGTTTACTTCTCATTTGATGTATTCCAAACACAAATCGATTTATGTTATGTGCACAAAAAGAAAAAAAATGTGTATAAGAAAATGAAGATATTTAGAGCAGGGAAGAAAAATTAATGAAAAGCTACATTATGCAAAAGCAAGTTACTCACTCCTAAAAGAACATTCTTGGCAGAATCCTAGGCTATATTATTGTACCAAACACTCGAAATTCCTGAGTATTCTGTTATCTGAGAGCAAGTATCCTTTTAACATCAAGTTTTATAGTGTGTGGCTTATATCACAATCCAATTATATATAACAGCAACAGTATCATTACTATCACTGCTTATACTTCTCAAGTCACAGAAACTAGACATTAGTGGCAGCGTGATTTAACAGATCCTTCTGTTTCTTCATGTAGCCTTACTTTTTACCTCTTCTGCTTCTAACTGGATATATATTCATATTCTTCAAATCAGCTGATTTTCTCTGGATAAAAAATATCTCAGTTCATTTCAGTCCCTCAGTCATGTCCGATTCTTTGTCACCCCATGGACTGCAGCACGCCAGGCTTCCCTGTCCATCATCAACTCCCAAAGCCTATTCAAACTCATGTCCATTGAGTTGGTGATGCCATCCAACCATCTAATCTGTTGTCCCCTTCTCCTCCCACCTTCAATCTTTCCCAGCATCAAGGTCTTTTCCAATCAATACTGGAAGAGTCAGTTCTTTGCATCAGGTGGCCAAAATATTGGAATTTCAGCCTCAGCATCAGTCCTTCCAACGAATATTCAGGATGGATGGACTGGTTGGAACTCCATGTAGTCCAAGGGACTCTCAAGAGTCTTCTCCAACACCACAGTTCAAAAGCATCAATTCTTTGGTGTTCAGCTTTCTTTAGAGTCCAACTTTCACATCCATACATGACTACTGGAAAAAACACAGCTTTGATTAGATGGACCTTTGTTGGTAATGTCTTTGCTTTTTAATATGCTGTAGAGATTGCTCATAGCTTTTCTTCCAAGAAGCAAAGGCCTTTTAATTCCATGGCTGCAGTCACCATCTGCAGTGATTTTGGAGCCCCCCAAAATAGTCTCTCACTGTTTCCATTGTTTTTCCATCTCTTTGCCATGAAGTGATGGGACCAGATGCCATGATCCTAGTTTTCTGAATGTTGAGTTTTAAGCCAACTTTTTCACTCTCCTCTTTCACTTTCATCAAGAGCCTCTTTAGTTCATCACTTTCTGCCATAAGGGTGGTGTCATCTGCATATTTGAGGTTAGACTGATATTTCTCCTGGCAATCTTGATTCCAGCTTATGCTTCATCCAGCCTGGCATTTTGCATGATGTACTCTGCCTACAGGTTAAATAAGCAGGGTGACAATATACAGCCTTGACGTACTCCTTTCCCAATTTGGAACTAGTGTGCTACTCCATGTCCAGTTTTAACTGTTGCTTCTTGACCTGTATATACATTTCTCATATCTAAAGAATATCTAACAGAATGTTAGATATTACTTACATGTGCATGCTCAGTCACTACAGTCATGTTCAACTCTTTGCAATGCTATGAACTGTAGCCCACCAGGACCCTCTGTCCATGTGATTCTCCAGGCAAGAATACCGGAGTAGGTTGCCATGCCCTCCTCCAGGGGATCTTCCTGATCCAGAGATCGAACCCACATCTCCTGCCTCTCCTACATTGCAGGCAGATTCTTTACTCACTGAGTCACCTGGGAAGCCCCAGAC
>SJYC01037112.1:0-18878 GCA_006408675.1 Madoqua kirkii
ATCTTATTCAAGTTGGACTGTCATTTATGTGGGCTAAGTAATTTTAGAAAAATTAAATCCCACACAGGTTTACAGTTACTGATAATTCCTATTTATTCTCACTTAATGTGGAGAATTCTAGTTGCTCTTATTTTTATTTATGAATTCACCCTTGTCTATCACCAATAAAATATAACAATCTTAGATTTGTATATGTTATATAAAAATTAAATGGAAGTTCTTTGTCTAAGGAGAAAGAGGTCAAAGGGAACTGTTATCTTTTAGATAAGAATGTATGAACACTGGTAGCCATAAGCCATGGGTCTTAAAACGGCTATCAAGAGGCTATATGGATCTGACTCTCTATATATCTCTATTTTAACATGCCAAAATCTATTTCAGTAAATACTTCACAGTAAAAAGCTATCCATAAAAAATATATGTATGTACACATAAATATTGATTGTACAAGTCTGACATGGAACACAGCCCCACCATTTTAATCATACCTGCTTTTCTTTTGAAAAAGGTATATAGCAAAATTTCAGTACCTCTAAAAAAATTGTTAGAAAACTAATCCATATTATCTCATTGTTTTCACCCTGATGTATTCTCTTCCCAGAATAAAAACACAGTCTAGATAGGGTATCTAACATATCAGGTATTATAAAAATATCGCTAAAGATAAGCGTAAGGTTTCCAATACGTAAACGATAAGGAAAATTTTAACATGCTGATCACTGAACACAGGGCATGTATTAACTAAATCATTTTTAAAGATATATTAATTAAATTAAACACTCATGGAACAATCACCAGCTTAAAGGTTTTTTCAATAACTACTCCCAAAGATTTATGGACTTCTTAGCCCACCCTAATCAAAGTTATCATTTTATTGTGATCAAATAAGTTAAATCAATGTCCATTTATACAAGATAAACTCTGTCAGCTTCCTTACTAGCTGAATGAAAATTCACTCAACACATATGACGAGATTAGTAAGTATTTGTATCATTAATCATGCAATTATAAAAGCTGCATTTCAACATGGGCACATATTCACAAACATTTAAATTCTTCTTGCTTTTTATTCTTAGTGAAGGCAAGGAGCTTTCCATTTTATTTTGATGGGAATTTCTCTCATTTACCTTTGTCATATAGTCTAAGACAGGTGACGCTTGAATTACCAAAATACTGTACATTTAAAAACCTGTCAAATTGCTCCTTCCCCATCTCAGCAATTATCTACTACTCAGGAACTTCCCCTTCCACCACACATTCTGAAACTTGCTGCCAAGTACCAAGTCTAAGCCACAGTCAAAAAGTTAGAACTGAAGACCATTTGACTAAATCTAAGAATCCTGAATCTTGACCTCAATCATCTTTACCCTGTTCACTACTCTGTCCCCATCTGAGGTCTGTGGGAGGATATGAACAGAAGAAAAGGCCAGGTACCCACACCCTGTTAATATACACACTCTGTTAATACAAGGTTTTTGTTAAACTTCAAATTGCCCTGTGAACTAAGCTGGTCCATATGAAAGGCTCACCGAGCTTAAGACTGGGGGTCACCTGAATATCCTTTGTTGTCCTTCCTCTTTTAAGCCTGCATGAATTAGGTTGTAACATGAAATAACATTTTTTACAGTAAATTCACATTTTCAGATGTGGGGTTTTCTTTTACCAAGCAAGACACAACCTGTGGACCCTTTTAAAATTAGTTGTTCTTCCCCTTTATTATGGGGAGTTTAGGAGAGGGAAAACATGACTGTACCCTCTGGAAATCTCTAAAAAGTCAACTAATAAAAGTATATAATAATCACTTATTAATAATGATAAAATAAACTAATCATAAAACCAAACAATAGTCAACAGACTATCTTAACATTGAGACTGAAAATGCTCATTATACAGCAGACTTTCCAATAATAACTCTCATGGGAAATAATATTGGTGTTCACACCTCTAACCCAAAAAGTCAGTCATGATGTGTATCACCATTAACAGAGGTAGAAAACTACTATATAATTTCATACAGTAATTACAGCAAATTAAGTTAAAAAATTTGCCTGTGAAAAAGTTCAGTTCTGTGTTTTACTTTTACCTGGGAAGTTAGGTAACTGTTTCAAAAATTAAAATATGATAAACTTATTTCTGTGGATAAGAGGGAAGCATTTACGCTAAGGGAAACCCCCTTACTACTTGAAAGTTATTACTCAGTGTTTCCCAACTGACCAAGTTTTTAAAGGCCCATCTTTAGCACTTTAAGTTTCTATAAATTAAGACAATAATATAAAGTAAAAGTTTTCTAAAAATATATATATATATAATGTGCAAGGCAGATATAAGATAGTAACACTATGAACATTAGACTAGAACAGAGTCAGACAAAACGTCTATATAAAGAGAAGATATCCTTCTTCACCCAAAGCTTGGTTATATACTATCCAAAACTCAGGCACACAACAAATTCAAATAACATGGTTTACCACATTATCTGAACTTGAAATATGAACCTTCACTAAAAAAGGCAAAAACATAGATGATCTGGATAGCAAAGTATATCTGCATTATACAAAACATCAAAGAACAATTTTAATAGTTCCTAGAAGAGGATGTTTAAGGAAGCCTTTCCTGAGAAACTGGTTCGTTCTGATCATTGCTACTATATCCATTATTTGCTTCATAAGGTATGCTGCAGATTATCTTCTAATTATCAAATTGAAAGTATGATGAGAAAAAAAAGTTTGTAAATCATATACTGATATGGGTCTCATATCCAGAATATACCCTTACAACTCAACAATATAAAGACAACTCAACTTCGTGGCTCAGTGGTAAAAAGCATCTGCCTGCCAATGCAGGAGACTTATGTTTGATTCCTGGACCAGGAAGATCCCCTGGAGCAGAAACTGGCAACCCACTCCAGTACTCTTGCCTGGAGAGCAACATGGCACGGCGTGGACATTCAGGTTATTTCCAATTTGGGACTTATTAGTTTGCTAGGTTTGCCATAACAAAATACCACAAGACTAGGTGGCTTAAACAATAGAAACTTATTATCTTGTAGTTGTGGAGGTGTGCCCACAAAGATTATTATGTTGCATTTTTGTTTTGATTAAGTTCAAAGTGTTTTCTAAATTCTCTTTCAATTTCTTTGACCATGGGTTATTTAGAAGCATGTTATTTGGTTTTCAAAAACTAGCTTTTCTATAGACCCGACTGAAGCGACTAACTCAGCAGCAGCAGCAGCTGCAGCAGCACAGACTTTTCTGTTGTTGATTTCCAACTTAATTCTATAGTAGTCAGAGAACATGTTTTATGATTTCAGCCCTTTAAATTTATTGAGACTTGTTTTATGGCCCAGAATATGATTAGTCTCAGTAAATGTGTGCCCTGAGAAGAAGGTATATTCTGAAGTTGGGACGGATGGAGTCATAGTGTTGCTGAAGTCTGCTAAATTTTTGCTTATTTTCTGTTTACTTAATTTTATGAAATTAGATGTAGCAAGCTTCCCTGGTGGCTAAGATGATAAAGAATCTGCCTGCAGTGCAAGAGACCTGGGTTTGATCCCTGAGCTGAGAAGATCCCAAAGAGAAGGGAATGGCAAGCCACTTCAGTATTCTTGCTTGGAAAACTCCACAGACAGGGGAGCCTGGTGGGCTACAGTCCATGTGATAGCAAAGAGCCAGACACAACTGAGCAACTAAACAAGGATTTAAACAGACATTTCTCCAAAGAAAATATACAAATGGCTGACAAGCACATGAAAAGACATTCAACATCAACTGTCATTAGGGAAATGCAAATCAAAACCACAAATAGATACCACTGCATACCTACCCACTACGATGACTATAACCAAAAAGACAGTAACAAATGTTGGCAAGATTACGGAGAAATTGAAATCATCCTACATTGCTGATGGGAATGTAAAATATTTCAGTTGCTTAAGAAAACAGTTTGGCACTTCCTCAAAGTTACAACAGTTACATGTATGACCCAGCAAGTTCATTCTGAAGTACATACGGAAAAGAAGTGAAAACAAATGTCCACACAGATAATGCTGCTAACGTTCACAGCAGCTTATTCATAAGAGGCAAAAAGTAGAAACAATTGTCTCACAACTGATGGATATACAAAATATAGTATGTTCATACAATGCAATAATATTTAACTGTAAAAAGCAACGAAGTGCTGATGTGTGCTACTACATGGATGCATTCTGAAAACAAGAAGCCAAACACAAAAAGGTCACACGTTATACTACTACATTTATATGAATTGTCTAGAATAGACAAATAGATTGCCAAGGACTGGATCACAGTAGAAATGCGAAAAGACTTCTAACCAGTACAGAGTTTCAGTTTCTTTTTTTTGGATATGAAAGTATGAAGACAATTAGATAGTGATATGTCACAACCTTCTCAAAAAACTAAAAACCACTGACCTGTATACAGTGAGTGAATTTTTACAGTACGTAAGTTATATCTCAATTTTAAAAACCAAAAAACTGAATTCAGGGTATGGACCACTGGACCTGGGATACTTCAAGCAAACAAGAGTCAATAAAGTTAACGAACGGTTCACACTGGGATTACACCAAAAACAACGTGCAAGTGTAAGAAACATGAAAATGATTTTTAAAAGTATTTGCAAATGAAGTAAAGATCATTTGGAGGGTAGTAACTAACAAGTCTTTAACTTGAAACTACAAAAAGTAACAGCTATGTTTAGTCACATCTACCCAATACTCAGATTCCATTCAGCAGAAGGGTGGACACAAAGGAAATAAGAATCAGAAGAGAAGATCAGAAGAACACCAAAGCCTCTCTGCTGAGCTCTCTGAGCCAATCTGCAAAGCAGAGGACAAAAACAATCTCATTATTTTACATACATCTTTATTTGCTACAGAAAATATTCTTTTACTGTTTCCAAATACAACCTCTAATGGATGAAAATTTGCCAATACTAAGTGTACTTTAAGAATGAATGCACCACTGATTTTAGGGAAAGCCAAAAATGAGTTTTGTGCAAAGTACAGCTTCCAAATGAGTGAGTTTACTTAGAAAGGACACTGCTGTGAATGACAATATTGTCTCTGCCAAGCTGAGTTAAAAAACAACTAATATTATTGTAGAGTTTTACAATGGAATCCTTAAATAAAGGAAACAACCCTCCCCTAAACTAAGAAGAGAGGTTGTTGGACACCCCAACTAGCGTAACAAAGAGACCACTTTTTAACCTGTACTCGAAAATCCAACGATTTATATCGGCAAACCTGTAACCTATACACCCCCTGCATGAAACACGGACTGAAGTTTAAACAGATAACTCATTCTAGTCCTTTTATATTTCTGCTTGTTTCACATGACAGGAACATCTTTTTCACTTTCATCAAAATGAAGCAAAAACCTTCTTCATGAAGCCTTCCTCCATTATCTCATGCAATTTTTTTCACTTCTAAATGCCCCCAGAACTTGCTTGCATCTATCCTATGGCACATTTTGCCTTGCACTGAATACACTATATTTTAAATAGTTCTTCAAGGTTAAGGCAACTTCCCCAACATCTTTGTTTCCTCATAGTGCCTGATATACAAGACATATGCTTAATAAATATTTAAATAAAGTTTGTACTCAACTAACTGCCTTCTGCTCCTAAAAACAGCACTAGTACAAGCAGCTAAGCAATTAGGCAAGTACTCAGAAGTGGCAAGTCCCCACAGACATTAAATACCTAATTTTCACTCTAGAAGAGATTCCATAAGGATAAAAAAATGGCATTATTCAAATGCTTCCTATAACTGCTCCAGCTATAAACACATTTGAGGCAATCAGAGCAATAACTCTCTGTTAGTCAGAGACTCATCCAGCTATCCTTTTTCCAGCAAGCTAGAGCTAAACTGAAATCACAACTTTCCCTAGATTGGGAAGAGTTTTTTGAGAATATAGCAAGGATTAGGAACAGCCAAGCAATTAAGTTACATCATATCACGCAGCAGAGAGAACCTTGATCTTCCCAGAATGGAAGCTCATTCTAGTCCCTGAGGACTCAATAATCAACTTGCTACCAAATATCCATCTTGATCATCATCACTGTCTGAACCTGCTAACTCCAATTCAACTAAAACTTAATAACGGAAACACCAACACCTCCACAGTCATGACCCTCACCTCTTTCCAAAAAAAAAAAAAGGGGGGGGGAAGTATTAAATTTTGGAAATGAGTGAGAATTCACTTGTAATCCAAAGACTGCTATAAATTAAATATCATTTAGAAAGCAATGACCCTAAAGTATTAAGATAACCAGTCAAGAGAATCAAATAGAGGATTAACTGTTCAGAACCAATCCCATTAAAATAAAAGAGGAATTACTACATTTGCTAGTGACAGAGTTGCCTTTGGGATTGTATATAAATAAGGATCATTGCCACCTCTCTTGCATGTAGAAAGTTAACACTACAATTACATAGAACTGTCTTCTTAAATAACAAAATTACATACAATAAAAGAGAAAATATGAGACCCAACTGATTTTAATTGGGATACTATCAACTATGTATTACTCCTCAGATTAAAATAGTGATCTGCACTCTGGACTCTATAATCTCCTGAACTTTACTACCTTGAAAGTGGAGATTTAGAGTTAAAAAAATGCTTTTAAGGAAAACTGATAACCAGATTAAAATCCTCCCTCGAAAAATGAATCTAAAATTTGATATTCAACTCAGGTATTTACAGAAGGATTTTATTACAGAGAAAAATAAAAACACTTTGTCAAGCAGCAGTAACTCATCACTAAGACTAAGCAATGACTGATTTTAAAAAGGGGGGGGGATGAAGCGAGAGGGAAAAACTCTAAGCAAACAATAAGATAAACAATCATCTAAACCAAAGCAACAGTAATTTAAGAAATCTACAGGGTTATAATTATCAATTTCATAATCTTTTAAAAACTAAAAAGTCCCTCTGAAAGAAAAATCATTAAAAAAGTGAAAGAAACAAAAGAACTAAAAAATCTTCAAAATAATTTCAGGATTCTGTATTAACTCACAATTCTGAAAACTCATTAATTTCACGTTTCTCAAAACCTCTACATGCCTTATAAGGTCTCTCATATGACAGTTATAAACAATACCTAATTTTAAAAGTGCTAAAGCTGATGTTACATTTTAGGAAATGTAAGAAAGACTTCAAAGAATAAAACCTGCAGAGACAGAGCAGAGTAAATGATAACTGATAACCAAAAGGCTGATTCCTGAAGGACAGAGCTTGGATTAGTAGTAGGGAAATTTTAAAATATAGCCACAACACAAATTACGCCACAAAATGGATTTATACCTTTACTATTCACACAAGTATATGTTTTAAAATGTCACTTTTAACCTGTGGACAACCACAGTGATATCAGATACCTTAGAGCATTGTTGCCTATATTAATTTTGATTACAGTCTAAATCCTAAACAAAATTCACATACATTTTCATAATGAAACGACATAAAATTGGAGAGGTTTATATTCTCTAACTAAAAGTTACCTTATTTTTCACTTGTTTAAAGTTTCAGTTTTGTTTTTCAATCTATTACAGAAAATATCCCTTGCGGGACGTTGTAAAGGGCATACCCTCCTGTCAAGCCAGAAAGCTCAAACACAAAGACACTGAGCTAACCAAGTGCTGTAATTCTTCCAAACTGAGCTTCTCCACACCCCCCTCTACCCTTCCCCCCAACAGATATGTCTATTAAATCAGTGTCTGTTCTCCCCCTCGCACAACAAAGAGAACTTCTCACCGCATGAAATTGCCGCTGAATGGACACCAGAAAGCAGGATTTGCATAATTCCTTCCAACGAAACCCTGTCGGGAAGGAGGGGATAAGGGGCCCAACGAACGGATAGAATCTCCTAGATTCTGTTGGGAAGCCCAAGATTATTCCCCTCGGTGGGCTGGGGAGGGGTGGGGGGTTCGAATTCTGGGTCTCCCCGAGGACTGGGCGTGGGGGACGGAGAACGACGAGACAGCATTTCCCCACACATCAGCAGCACCGAAGCAAAGATGGGGAAATAACAATGCTGGGGGACAGGAGAGTCAGACACTGGACGCACTGGGGCTAGGGGGCGGCGGGCGGAGCGGAGACACCACACGGGCCACTTACTTTTTGGAGGGGGGTTAAATATATGAGTTAAGCCCTTATGGTCCCGCCGGCCGCCGCACAGAGGAAAACGGGACCTTGGGAGAGAAAAACAGACAAAACACACAGTGTGAGAGGCGCTGCTCCGCCGCCCGGCCCCTCCCGGGGCGACCCCGTCCACGCTCCCTCTGCCCGCGGGGAAAAAGCCACCCGAGGCGGCCCGAGGTCCGGGAGGCGGGCGGCGGACAAGGCGCTCGGCCGAGCGGCGGCTGCGGAAAATCTCCCAGGAGCGGACAAGACCACTGCTCGGGCTTCCCGGTCGCACCCGGTTCCATCCCCCTTCCACCCGCCGCGCACACACCAAACAGAAATACACACACACACCGACCCGAGCGTCGAGGATTAACTCCCCGGCCGCTGCCGCCGCCGCCGCCCGCAGAGGAAGTGCAGCCGCTGCCCCCCGCGGCCATGACACCCCACTTGGCTCGGTCAGGCGGACCCGGGGCCTGTGACAGCTCCGGTTCCCTCCGCCCCCATCTCCACCTCACGCTTCGCACACGCCCGAGCGCCGGGCGCCCGCCCGCCCGCCGCCCGTGCACGCGGGGACAGGGGCGCGCGCCGCGGCCGCGCGTGGGGGAGGGGCTGCGTGGGACGCGGAAGGCGCCGGCCAGAGCGGAGCAGAGGCCGAGCCGCGGCCCAGCACGCCCCTGGCACCCGCGACCGGCTTGGCGGGACAGGCGGCTGCGCCGCTCCCGCTCCACCGGCAGCAGCGCGGGGCGAGTCTCCACAATAAGCCGGCGGCGGCGCCGGGCCGCCGGGTAGGGATGGAGGGAGGGAGCGAGGGAGGGAGAGGATAGGAGGGGCACGCGCTCCCGCCCGAGAGCCCGCCCCGGGAAGGGCGCGCGAAGGGGAGGGGCCGGAGCGCGCGCTCGGGCCCGAGCCGGGAGAGCCCGCCCGGAGGTCGCGCGCGCCCGCACTCCGGGGGGTGGGGGAGGGGGACGCCCAAGCCAAAGAGGGCGGGCGGGCCGGAGCAGCAATTGCTCTGTCCCGGCTCCCTCCCTCCCTCCTCCGGGGCGGCAGGCAGTGGGGCGGCCCAAGGGCCGAAGGCTGCCGGGAGAGGGTCTCACCTACACAGTGAATGAGCTTGTGGCGCCACGAGTCCAGTTCTTGCCGAAAGCCGCGTCTCTCAACGGAGCATTGCTGCCGCCTACACACCCTCGCCATCTTCTGCCGCCCGCCCGGCCCTGCCTCCGCCGCGGCCCCGCGCACGCCCAGCCGCGTCGCCCGGGGCCGCGCACGCACCCGCGGCCCGGGCGTCGCGCCTCCCGCCGGGGGCGGCGCGGGGGCAGGGCCGGCCTCACCTCGCGGTGGCCCCGACTTGGACACGGGGGCGGCTTGAGCGCGCGCGCCCTTCCCGCACACAGCGCCCCGCGGTCGTGTTTGCGGTGCTTGCTTCTCGGCCGTCTCCAGCTTCCCACGTCCGGAGCTCGGCCCCACGAGCCTCGCGCTGCCGCCGCGCTGTCCCCCAAGACCACGGATATCCCTGCTTTTACCTTCCCGGTGCTTTTTGTTTCTTAAATCAACCCTGTGTATCATTTTCAACCTGCCTGTGGCCCGACACCAACTGTTGCAAGTTCTGTGTAACTGCTTCTCTGAACTTCTAGGTCGAAACTGCCCCTCCGAGGAGCCTGTTTAAGAAGCTAAATTAAGAATAAATGCCCGGGTGCCCGTGGAGGCACTGAGCCCTAAAGTTTCCAAAGGTGAGAAGCATGCATTTTATTAGGTTATTGAAAAGCAGCCGGCATTCGTAAACTCAGTAAAAAAATGAAATCAAACGTCCTAAATTTTGAAAACTATCTGCAAGGCTGATCACGGGCAAAATTCTAAAGTTGATGTATTCAGAACCTCTCCTGTGTTGTATGGAAGGGGTTTTTTTAAATTGTGCTAAAGTGAGACTGTTTCGAAAGAAGATTTAACGATCATTAAAGCAGAATGTTGGGAAATGGCTTAATATTTAAGGAAAGGACTCGAAGAGAAATATTTTCAATGGCAAAGGGGATTTTCAGGTGAAAACCTGGAATAATAAAAGCACCCTGTTCAGATCACAACCTATTCCACTTAGACACGGTGCTGATCATAATTGCTGGACTGTTACTTGGGAGAGAAAGAGAAAAAAGATGAAAAGGGAAAGAAAAGTGCAGGGGCAGGAGGAGGGGGCGCAGAATGCAAAACCAAAAGGAAAAACAGTAAAGATCTCCCTTTACCAATAGGCCCAGTACCCTAGGATTCAGACCTCTTCCCTACCTTTGGAGTTTACGATTAAGGATGGTGCATTCCTACTTTTAGATATTTAAATTTGTTTGAAGACTTGATTTTAATTACTGTAGAAGGTAACACAAAGTCGTTAAATACTTGACATCAAGGATCCCATTGGTGTATTGATTTTTACCTTTTCAAAGGCTATGGTCCCGATTCTCCCTACCAGGCACTTGTGGTGTGTCCAAAGAGCTGGACTGGGCGGGCCTCTTGAGGAGGAGGCGTTTGAAATGTATGAATAGAAAGGTACCTTCAGCACCCCCAAGTTTAAAACCATTGATTTTCCCACAATTCTCAAAAGTCCAGAATACTTCATTGACTTCAAAGTACATCAACATAACATGAACAAACTATTACCTCAGGACTTATTCTGTGTACATGAAACTATATTCTGAGGATGAGAGGACAAGACAAATGCAAGATAAAAGAGCTGTGGACAGCCGTCTTGAACGTGTAATGGGAAGACACCTTGTATCGCCCACTTGAAACTTCCCGTCTTCACCGCTAGGTGGTGGATTTGTCTTCTGTAGCTTTTAACCAAGTTTCTATGGTTTCTGAAAGTAAGTTTCAAAGTTTCAAATAAATAAACAACATGCAACTCTAAAATAAGTTAATAATTAATATATTTTCCAATTACAACATATAAGTTGTTTAAAAATCATCAAGTCAAGGGTATTACTTTCACAGCACAATCTCTTTAAGAGCCTGACATACAAATTTAAGAGGATCCTAGAGACTTCAGAGATCAACTTTAATATGAGATACAGATTCTGTAATTTGAAGTATGAAGTTGGAAGCACAAATGAGTAACAGTTACTCCTCAATCCCCCCCAACCCTTGGCGACAACTAATTTACTTTCTGTCTCTATGAATTTTCTTACTGTAGATATTTCACATAAATGGACTCATACAAATTGTGGTATTCTGTGACTGGTTGCTTCCACTGAACACAGTATCTTCATGGTTCATTCATGATGCAACAGTTATCAATATCTATTTCCTTTTTATTGCCAAGTAGTATTTCATCTATGGCTATACTATTTTTTTCTGTCCATTCCAGTTGATGGATATTTTGATTGTTTTCACTTGGGAGGTTATAATGCTGCTGTGAACATTTGTGCACAAACTTTTGTACAGACTTATGTTTTCATGTTTATCTTATGTATGAATATGCATGGAAATTCCCTGGTGGTCCAGTTGTTAGAGCTTGGTGCTTTCACTGCTTGAATCTGGGTTCGACCCCTGGTCAGGGAACTAGCATCCCACAAGTTGTACAACATGACCATGAATAAATAAGAATATGTATTTTGCTCAAAGAAATATCAATAATCTCAGATATGCAGATGACACCACTGTTACGGCAGAAAGTGAAGAACGAAAGAGCCTCTTGATGAAAGTGAAAGAGGAGAGTGAAAAAGTTGGCTTAAAGCTCAGCATTCAGAAAACTAAGATCATGACATCCAGTCCCATCACATCATGGCAAATAGATGGAGAAACAGTGGAAACAAGGTCAGACTTTATTTTCTTGGGCTCCAAAATCACTGCAGATGGTGACTGCAGCCATGAAATAAAAAGATGCTTACTCCTTGGAAGAAAAGTTATGACCAACCTTCAGTTCAGTTCAGTCGCTCAGTTGTGTCCGACTCTTTGAATCACAGCACACCGGGCTTCCTTGTCCATCACCAACTCCTAGAGTCCACCCAAACCCATGTCCATCGAGTTGGTGATGCCATCCAGCCATCTCAACCTCTGTCGTCCCCTTTTCCTCCTGCTCCCAATCCCTCCCAGCATCAGGGTCTTTTCCAATGAGTCAGCTCTTCACATGAGGTGGCCAAAGTATTAGAGTTTCAGCTTCAGCATAAGACCTTCCAATGAATACCCAGAACTGATCTTTAGGATGAACTGGTTGGATCTCCTTGCAGTCCAAGGGACTCTCAAGAGTCTTCTCCAACACCACAGTTCAAAAGTATCAATTCTTTGGTGCTCAGCTTTCTTCACAGTCCAACTCTCACATCCATACATGACCACAGGAAAAACCATAGCCTTGACTAGACAGACCTTTGTTGGCAAAGTAATGTCTCTGCTTTTCAATATGCTATCTAGGTTGGTCATAACTTTCCTTCCAAAGAGCCTTTTAATTTCATGGCTGCAATCACCATCTGCAGTGATTTTGGAGCCCCCAAAAAACTAAAGTCTGACACTGTTTCCACTGTTTCTCCATCTATTTCCCATGAAGTGATGGGACCAGATGCCATGATCTTAGTTTTCTGAATGTTGAGCTTTAAGCCAACATTTTCACTCTCCTCTTTCACTTTCATCAAGAGGCTTTTTAGCTCCTCTTCACTTTCTGCCATAAGGATGGTATCATCTGCATATCTGAGGTTATTGATATTTCTCCCGGCAATCTTGATTCCAGCTTGTGCTTCTTCCAGCCCAGCGTTTCTCATGATGTACTCTACATATAAGTTAAATAAGCAGGATGACAATATACAGCCTTGACGTACTCCTTTTCCTATTTGGAACCAGTCTGTTGTTGCATGTCCAGTTCTAACTATTACTTCCGAACCTGCATATAGGTTTCTCAAGAGGCAGGTCAGGTGGTCTGGTATTCCCATCTCTTGAAGAATTTGTCCACAGTTTATTGTGATCCACACAGCGATCGATGCAAAGAAATAGAGGAAAACAACAGAATGGGAAAGACTAGAGATCTCTTCAAGAAAATTAGAGATACCAAGGGAACATGTCATGCAAAGATGGGCTCCACAAAGGACAGAAATGGTATGAACCTAACAGAAGCAGAAAATATTAAGAAGTGGCAAGAATACACAGAAGAATTGTACAAAAAAGATCTTCATGACCAAGATAATCACGATGGTGTGATCACTCAGAACCAGACATCCTGGAATGTGAAGTCAAGTGGGCCTTAGAAAAAGTCACAATGAACAAAGCTAGTGGAGGTGATGGAATTTTAGTTGAGCTATTTCAAATTCTGAATGATGATGCTGTGAAAGTGCTACCCTAAATATGCCAGCAAATTTGGAAAACTCAGCAGTGGCCACAGGACTGGAAAAGGTCAGTTTTCATTCCAATCCCAAAGAAAGGCAATGCCAAAGAATGCTCAAACTACCACACAATTGCACTCATCTCACACGCTAGTAAAGTAAAGCTCAAAATTCTCCAAGCCAGGCTTCAGCAATACGTGAACCATGAACTTCCAGATGTTCAAGCTGTTTTTAGAAAAGGCAGAGGAACCAGAGATCAAACTGCCAACACCTGCTGGATCATCAAAAAAGCAAGAGAGTTCCAGAAAAACATCTATTTCTGCTTAATTGACTATGACCAACCTAGACAGTGTATTAAAAAGCAGGGATAGTACTTTGCCAACAAGGGTCCGTCTAGTCAAGGCTATAGTTTTTCCAGTAGTCATGTATGGATGTGAGAGTTGGACTATAAAGAAAGCTAAATGCCAAAGAATTGATGCTTTTGAACTGTGGTGTTGGAGAAGACTCTTGAGAGTCTCTTGGACTGCAAGGAGATCCAACAAGTCCATCCTGAAGGAAATTAGTCCTGAATGTTCATTGGAAGGACTGATGTTGAAATTCCAGTACTTTGGCCATCTGATGCGAAGACCTGACTCAGTGGAAAAGACCCTGATGCAGGGAAAGACTGAAAGCAGGAGGAGAAGGGGACAACAGAGGATGAGATGGTTAGATGGCATTACTGACTCAATGACATGAGTTTGAGTAAAGTCCAGGAGTTGGTGACAGACAGGGAGGCCTGGTGTGCTGCAGTCCATGGGGTCACAAAGAGTCAGACGTGACTGAGCAACTGAACTGAACTGATTTTGAAATAATCTCAGGTTAAATAGAAGTTGCAAGAACTCCCATATCCTTTTTACTTATATTCCTTAATTGTTGATATCTTGCCATATCTGCTTTCTCTCTCTCTCTCTGTATCTTTATATATTGTCTTCTTGTTTTGGTTGAGTCTTTTTAGGAACAGTCTTATAAAAATCTATAGGCTTGATACCCTATCAGCCCTAAACATCCAATGTGTATATCCACAAAGCAAAGGTGCTGTCCTTCATAACCATTGCATAACCTTGCAAGTCTGGAAAGCAACACTGATACAACACAAACTCCATTAAAATGTCTCTGTCTGTCCCAACAATATCTTCTTTCCTTTTCTGATCCAAAATCCCATGTAGGAAATTATGTTGAATTTAATTGTCATGTATTTTAGTCTCCTTGAATCTGGAACAACTTCTCAGTCTTGCCTTATTTTTCATGACCTTGACAGTATTAAAATGAACAAGCTTTTCATTCCACAGGATGACCCTCAACTAGATCCCTTGTGGTTTCTCATGACTAGACTCAGGCCATACATTTGACAAGAGAACCACAGAAATGAGGCTGCACTTATCTTTGCACCTTTCTGGGGACTCGTGATGTCATGATATCAACTGTGATAAGAACTTTACTCATCTGGTCAAGTGGTCTTCTCTACCATAAAAATCACATTATTTCCTTTATACATGGTAAATATTTTGCAAAGAGATATCCTGAGATTATGCTAATATTCTGTTCCTCACTTCACCTACCAGTCTTAACGTCCATTAACCTGTCTGAATCGCTTATCACAAAGAGGATCAAATGGTGACTTTCTTCCTCCATCATTTCCTCTGTTTTGCTAGTTAACATTCTAATGTAGAGAAGAATTTTCCTTCCTATTCATTCATTCATTACTTATTTATTTCAAAATAGATTCATAGATTCCTATCTCATTCTGTGAGTTGTAATGTTTTGCTCTAGTTATTTGTTTTCATGCTCAAAGGCCCCATATTTGGCCAGTGGGAGTCCCCTCAGGCTGATACTTTGTCCTGGTGGCATATCCCCATCATTCTATAAGAACTTTCTTACTTTCTGATTCAACTAAGCTGTTCTAGGTTCATTTTGTATTTTCCCTGCCTCCACTCTGGAATCAGAAATCAAGATCTGGGTTCTCAGTGTGTTTCCTGCTATGGGGGTATCCTGGCACCTAGGTTCTTTCAAGCTGTAAGAGCTAAGAAATAACTATTTCTACATCTATCACTAATTATATTTTAAAACTGAGTTTATACTGATGTAGATTCCAATCCAGCATTTCTGAGTATTTGGAAGTGTTTTCCTGCTCTAGATTTGTAAATCCCCCCTTTGAGAGTGAAACTAGGTTCCCCTTTTTAAAATATATATATCGACTTCAACATATATATAATGATTTGCTTGATCCCCTCTGTATTTAACAATCCCCTGACCAAACTGGCTGCCTCTCTGGCCTACTGCCTCTGCCACTCCTTATCCAGAGCTTCATCTATTTGGCTACCAACCAAATGTCATTTCCTTGGTACACTACTCTCCCTACATTGAATGGCATACATTCTTTACCATTCCAACCAAAATTCCAGAAAGAGCACTAAGAAATCTTCCCAAATTCATAAAGAAGAATGAAGAATATCTATGTATAATTGTGATGTTGATTTTTTAAAAAGTCTGTTAGATGTGGAGATGTGGAGCATAGATCCTCATTTGAAGAAGAACTCACTGCCCAGCTGCTGGGAGGGCAGCTACTATACAGGCTCCAGCTCTCAGCTGCTTCAGGGTCAGCCTCACCTGCTGGGAACTGTCTTGCCCAAGATCACATCCTTCTAGGGCTGCCAGGATATGGTGACTGACGGCAAGTAGACTATAAAAGACTAGCAATTTCAGCCTGATGCAGGACACTCTGTTGATTCATAGCATTTGTTCCAAAGTGCTTCACTGGATTGCCTGTAGCTTTATAAAGCTGCATCAACCTGTGACTATCAACTTGCTTTATCAACCTGCAATTACTTCCCCTGGCCAATTCTGTTTCCTTTCCTTTCACAGATGCTAATCTTTAATAAAACTTCTGCATTCCAAAGTCCACCTTACCTTCTGCTTCCAGACTATCTGAGGTGTGACAAGGAGAGATTCACTCTACTAGGGTGGTGCTATCATGACTGTGGTACTAGCGTAGGAAGAGGGAGATCTTGGAGGATAACATCTGTGTGGCTTTGGTGTGGGGATAACTTTGTAAATCAGACCTGCCAAAAACATTATATCTATATAATACATCAGAATTAACAGTCTACAAGGGACATCATATATACAGACTTATTCCAAGAATTTAACAGATACTAGACAGACTGGGAGAAGATGTTTGCAACATCTAAAACCAACAAGGAATTGATGTCTAAAATATACGGGGAAATATTTCAAATCAAGAAAAATATAGGTAACCCAATGGAAAATGGAAAAGAGCTTAAAGGGGAAATCCAAAGGTATGAACACCATATGGCCCACAGATGTATGAAGAAATACCAGGTTTCCCTAGTAATCACAGAAACACAAAATAAAACTATGAAACATGGGGTGAATCTAAAAGTTGTCAGTGTTGTTGAGAAATAAGAGCCCTTAGGTGAGAGTGTGAATTGGTGCAGCTACCCTGAGTAAACTGGCCATACAGTTAGATCTGTGTAGATCGCATGAGCCAGGGTCTTGAAGCCTGGGACAAGAATTTAAATCCAAGTAGTCTATTTCAGGGGGCTTCCCAGATGGTGGTAGAGGTAAAGAACCTGGCTGCCAACACAAAAGACAAGAGATCCAGATTTGATCTCTGGGTCGGGGAAGATCCCGTGGAGGAGGACATGGCAACCCACTCCAGTGTTCTTGCCCGAAGAGTCCCATGGACAGAGGAGTCTGGTGGGCTACAGTCCATTGGGTCGCAAAGAGGCATGACTGAAGCAAGTAATCACGCACACAATCTATTTCAGAGATGATTCCAAGAAACATCAATATGGAGTGGGGAAGTGAATGAAGAATAAGGAACCAATTAAGGATGCATTCTTAAATTCCTACTGTGGGTAAGTGAAATAAATCTCTCTGGAGAAGTCTAAGACTGTGCCTCAGATGAACCACCTGAAAGATGAGATGAGGGAGCTGGACTGTTTTTACATAAGCCTTTAGTCATTGGTTGAGAGCTGTTCACAGTTCAGGGGAAGGATTAATTTCCCAGACTTGTGCTTGCACTGTCCATAGGCAGAGAAGGCTCCAGGAGCCAGAGAACACCCTCAGATACAGAAATGCAGGTGCTGGTAAATGGAAATCTTGAGCAGCTGTATACCAAAGTGATAAGGTTCAAGGGCATGTGAGTGGGGCATTAAAATACTACCTGCTACCCTGGGTAATACT
Organism: Madoqua kirkii; assembly: GCA_006408675.1. Taxonomy (NCBI): domain Eukaryota; kingdom Metazoa; phylum Chordata; class Mammalia; order Artiodactyla; family Bovidae; genus Madoqua; species Madoqua kirkii. The sequence goes on from SJYC01037112.1 coordinate 17,675, forward strand.
GCTCCATTCTGGCTCTCAGAATGTGGGTATGAGTGATGAAGCCACTAATGTCAAATGGAAATTTAAGTTTCTGAAGTATTTTCCCAAATGACAATAGAATTGACCAAGATATAAGCAGTTTCAAGAGGATGTAGGGATAAACCTCAAATAGCTTTAGCGTTGTTTTTTACTTCTTTTAAGGAGTGAATGAGCCTTTTTCCCCCCTTAAGCCCTTGTGATCACATCCTATGCTGAACTATAGTTACCTGCTGCTAGTGCTGCTGCTAAGTCGTTTCAGTCGTCCCACTCCGTGCGACCCCATAGACGGCAGCCCACCAGGCTCCTCCGTCCCTAGGATTCTCCAGGCAAGAACACTGGAGTGGGTTGCCATTTCCTTCTCCAGTGCATGAAAGTGAAAGTGAAGTCACTCCATCGTGTCAGACTCTTCATGACCCCATGGACTGCAGCCTACCAGGCTCCTCCATCTATGGGATTTTCCAAGCAAGAGTACTGGAGTGGGGTTCCATTGCCTTCCCCCTTTAGTTACCTAAATACATAGTATTATGTTCGTCTGCTCTTCAGGAAAAAAAAGAAAGAAAGAAACAGTTCACTATTGTCTTTGTTAGGTAATTGTAAGAAAAAAGAATCACCAGAAAGAAGTCATTTGTAACTAAATAGCACAAGAAGGTTGTTTCCATGGAAAATTTGTTACAGTTCTTAAAGCCTAGAAAGGTATAAAATGCAACCGAATTAGGCTAAATGAAACCAAAGGAAATTCTCAGAGAAAAGTTTAAATAAATATAAAGCTTGGTAAAATTAGAAATATCTACTTAAATATCCTTGCTGAACTTTAGCAAAATATACATTTCAAAGTTTATATGTGATAACTTTCCCATCTAACAAAACCAACTTATTTCTGAGTAACCACTCTAACTTGTTTTCATTTAACCATTCTAGTTTGTTTTAATTTTATTTAATTTTCATATAATTTTTTGAAAGATTGGTTATTCAGAGTGGGCTATATACCAGCTACCCAAGCAATTGGGTGAATTGTTTTGGTCAATGAACTGTGATGAGAGGTGATGAGAATAACTCCCAAACCAGGTCATTTTCATGGGTCTGAAGATGCATTTCATGCAAAGATGGGCTTGATAAAGGACAGAAATGGTATGAACCTAACAGAAGCAGAAGATATTAAGAAGAGGTGGCAAGAATACACAGAAGA
>SJYC01037114.1:0-21611 GCA_006408675.1 Madoqua kirkii
GAAAAAAAAAAAAAAAAGAAATGTCCAAGTTTTCCAGGTCGGACTATAATGGAACAACAGATATTAGACTTACTCTCTCATCATGTACAACTATAAAATTGCAAAATACCTGAAACAACCGTTTTTAGGTACTGAACAACAAGCAGTGCTTATGTGTGACTTTCAAGAAAATAGAAATACATGAGGTGAGAGCCATATTCAATCCAGCTTTCCGTCTGGGCACACTGTCCAAAGTGTGCCCGGGGAAGCAGAGCCCGAGGCAGAGCACAGAGATCCTGCAGAGCTGAGGTGGCCGGGAGCAGAATTCCAGACCTTTGTAGTGGCTATAATCTGTGAGGCAGGTGGAAGACAGGATAGATCTGCATTTAAAACGTAGTTCAAAAATATGCAAAAGGATTCCGTTATTAGAGATCGAGTCTTCGTTTGAATGCTAAACTGCTTGTACACAGGAAAGCATCCACAAGGCCTGCAAGAAAACAGCTACCAGTGGGTGGTGAGAACAAAGATCCTTGGAGTCGCAGCAGCATGCTGGGAGAGCAATTAGAGTTCTGATCAGAGAAGGTAGAGAGACCTTAATGTAAACTCTGGCCCTAAGACTGGATTTCTAAACACATGCCTTATGCACAGGGCTTTTTCACCTGTAGGATGAAGGAATTCTAGACTGTCTCTAAAAGGGTAAAAAACAAAGTTGTGATCAAATCAAGCTAATCCCAAGTAAATTGACTTACTTTCAGGAAAAAAAAAATAGTGTACATTTTTTTAAAGGGAGACAACAATATTCAGCTGCTTTACAACGTAACATCCCTAATGTACAACATTCAATAAACTCTGCATGTTATGAGAAAGAGGAGAATATGATAAACCCCTAAGAGAGACAGACAAAAAATAGAAACATATCCAGAGATGGCAAAGATTTTTAAAAGACTTCATTAATATGTGAATTCCTTGAGGGTAAAAACCATCCCTTTTCCCAAGGCATGGGAGGGTAAGGGCTAAGAGTATTTGCTCTGCTGTTAAGTATATGCCTGAGTTCAAATCTCATATCTGACATGTGTTAACTACAGAAAATTTGGAAAGGTATTTAAGTTGTCTAAGCCCTAGTTTACTTAATCTTAAAATGGGAAAAAAAATATCTTCCTTACAGAATTATCCTAGGATTAAGTGGAATAATGTACTTGCAGGCTAAGTTGCTTCAGTCATGTCTCACTCTTTGCAATCCTTTGGACTGTAGCCCTCCAGGCTCCTCTGACCATGGGACTCTCCAGTCCAGAATACTGGAATGGGTTGCCACATCCTTTTCCAGGGGATCTTCCCAACCCAGGGATTAAACTCACATCACTTATGTTTCCTACATTGGCAAGGGTTTTTCACCACTAGCACCAGCTGGGAAAGTGAGATAAAGTACCAGGGGTAACTAACATAGAAACAAGAGCTCTGTAAGGGTAAGGGCTAAGAGCAATACTTACCTATTATTACTCATTATACAGCACAGACTGGATTATTTTAAGTGTCTAATATTATGAATGAGAAAAGGGTATCAAGTCCAATGGCACTCATGTCTGGTCTGAATGTTGGAAGCCAGCTGGGGTAGGATTAGTGAGTATTAATTGTCAAATCCCCTCATAGCATTGAGCAATTGGCCAATGGGAGAAGGAGAGAGGAACTCCTGTGGCCTAGCCCCTTGGGATGAGAAGACAGCTGAGAACACTCTGAGTTGAACTCACATTTCAGGGGCCACTTTAGGAAGAACTGAGGACAAACAGTGCCTGGCCCAGCCAAAAGCACCTTGTTTATCTGCCACTCTCTGTTACTGATTAACAGTAGCTTCCCCTCTTGCCACACCCTTTTGCTCAAACACAATTAAATTTTAAAATAACATGACTTTAGGAAGAACTGTTCAAAGTGCAGGTACCTGGTCTATGAATGAGAGTTGGTTGGGCGTAGCTGGGAATCAGAAAACACTTTGTACCTGCTTACTTTGACAAAGAATCAGATCCAAGTTCTCTCCCTGTCGGAAACTTGGAGGAAAACAAGGAGCCTTCAGACCTGGGTTTGGGAATCTGTTTATAACCCCAAATGTGCAATCACAACCTGATCACGTAGAACCAGAATTTCTTGTGTTATAAACATTGACCCCCAAGGAACCTCTTTTGGCCATGCCCAGGAAATATCTGAAACTCAGAGGTTGAGTAGGGTTGTGAGGGGTCCACTCAAGGGACGTAGGAGCCTTCAGTTTTAATTTGGGGTTTACCACTAGCTTCCTGTGCATGTTTTCTGATCTTCTGGGTCTTGGAGACAGAACAACTAGATCATAATTTCCCAAAGTATCTCCCTGGGATGTTAACAGGGAATAGAGAAAAAGTAGTTCTGTTAATCAGTATTTCCCAAACTGTCCTGTGAACCACTGGAGTTAGATGAGTTGACTTCAGGAGGCTTCCCTGGTGGCTCAGATGGTAAAGAACCTGCCTGCAATGCAAGAGACCTGGGTTCCATCCCTGGGTCAGAAAGATTCCCTGGAGAAGGGAATGGCAACCTACTCCAGTATTCTTGCCTGGAGAACTCCAGGGACAGAAGGGCTCCTCTGTAACTCCATGAAGTTACAAAGAGTTGGACACAACTGAGCTACTTTTACTTTCACTTGGTTGAAATTAACAGTTTTTTTCTAATTAATTTTGGCAAATGATTCTAATTTTCCATTTGTGAAGTAATGATGATAGAAGTGCTTTAGAAAGTTCTTTTTAAAGTGTGAGTGGATTTAAAGAAAAAGATTAAATCAATAACAGTATAAATTGTAGGTATGGCAAAGACTGTGAAGGTGGTACACAAATGACTGAAATTTGAGAAAAGTTCTGTCAAATCAGATAAAATTGGTTTATTTGTTGCAGGACTTTGCAGAGATTTTAGCATGCTGATAGAAATTTTGCCTCTTCAAGAAGGGAATTGGCATTTAGCATTTCTTTAACTCATTTGACTGTAGAAACCTTCTTTTCTTTAAAATAACAACCTCTTATTACACTTACGTTCTGGAAATTTCACTTCAAGAAATGTTTATGAGAAATTCTGAGACAGTTTTATTAAACTTGACCATTTTAGAATTTTGGGTCCTCTATGTTTAATAGAAAGTCTTAGAAGAAAGTACAGGAATGGAGCTAGAAACAGTCATTTAAGAAGGCTGGAAATGGCAACCCATTCCAGTATTCTTGCCTGGAGAATTCCATGGACCGAGGAGCCTGGTGGGCTACAGTCCATGGGGTTGCAAAGAGCTGGACACGACTGAGCAACTCTTCACTTCATACAGTAGTCAAAAGCACGTTAGCCCTAAATGCAATGTGCTATCCTGGACTGGATGCACAGAAACAGAAAAAGGTCATTAGTTGGAAAAGACTAGTGAAGTCTACCTGGGATTTTAGTTAATACTAGTGACATAGTTTTACCAGCAAGTCTGGTAACATTCCCTACTCACTCCATTGTCTGGTCTCACACTGCTCAGCATCAGAGTACAAAGGCTAAGCTAAGAAAGAGGACTCATGTTCCTCACTAAATCCTCAAGGACATCCATGTACCTTTCCTAGTACCAAATTCAGCCCAGGAAAAAGACCCAGGTAGCAGTGAAGAAATGGACATTTTTTCCCCCTCTTCTACATTCTGTTCTAGCTACTCAGCCCTCCCAGTCACAGCCTAGCCTCTTTAACATTCTTCAACTTCGAACTAAATCAGGGCCAAAGTCCCCTTGAGGCCAGAGAGGGTAAATTTCTTCAGACCAAGGACTTGAGCGTGCTCACCCATCTAACTGCAGAGTGCTGCAGGCAGTCACACTGTGGCCATAAAATCCTCAGCAGGTGTTGGTGGACAAGGCAGATAGATTGGGAGAGGAATGTTCTGGCTCAGGGAAGCTGTGAGTGTATAACTCTGCTAACCCTCCCCACAGCCTTTGTCTAGATGATAAATGGGTGGAGACAAGAGAGGGATAACCACTCTCTTCCATGTTCAGACAGACACTGGCCTTTATTGCCAGCTTATCACAAAAGTCTAGAAGTTATTATATTTCACAGCAAACAGTTATTGGAGGGACGAAAGGAAAGTAAGACCTAAGAGAAACTGAAACGGAGATAAGCCTTACTAAAAACAACAAAAGCATTACATGAAGGGCCTCTCTTAAACACTTGTCTTTTTAGAGAATCCTGATCCACCCACATCGTTAACACAGAATCTTTAGGATAAATTTTTAATTTCATTGATCCTAATTAACATGAATATATGTGATGCATGAGATTGTCCTCAGGGCAGTGGCAATGGGGTGGGAAGAAAGGACAGGACAACGAAAGACCTGGCTTGGAAAATAATTTCACTAATCTTTTCCAGCTGGTTAGAGAAATGCTACTGCCTTCATTTTTTTTTTTTTTTTTTTTTTTCCCACAGGATACAGGATCTTAGTTCCTGGATTGGGCACTGAAACTGTACCCTACGTGTACCCTTGGAAGTGAAAATGCAGACTGGACTGCATTGCCAGGGGATTCCCTACTGCTTCTTTACATGTTAATTTCTTTCTAGTTATTTTGGCTAATACATTTATTAATTTCAAAACTCTTGATCAATTCTTTTTAGTTTTCTAGCACTGAAACTGCATCATTTACAAATAATGATTTAAAAAAATACTACATTCTTTTCTAATATATATTTATTTTAACTTATTTGGGTGCACCAGTTCTTTGTTTTGGCATGAGAACTCTTGGCTCATGGGATCTAGTTCCCTGACCAGGGATTGAACCTGGGCCCCCCTTGCATTGGGAGCTTGGAATCTTAGCCACTGGACAACTAGGGAAGTTCCTACAAATAATAATTTTTGTTTCCTCTTTTTGTTGTTCATTCCTCTCATTTCTATGTCATATCTTACTGCATTAGGAAGGATTTTTGAAGCAGTAGGTAATGATAATATTAATACTAGGTATCATTATTTTGGAAAGAGTGCCTCTCATATTACTCTTTTAATTGTATTTCCTTTGGGTTAATTGCTGTTTATCATAGCATTACCATCTCCCCCCACATACTGACTCATCTCTTCTCTGGCAATTTAACTCCTAACCATTCTACAAAGATCATCTGAAATCCCATTACTCTCATGAAATATGTACATACAAAAGCACATATAGAGAAACACCCAGCTAATCTTAAAGTAGTTTTTTGCACTCTACAAAGAATTTTCATACACAGATTCTTATTTGATGCTCTTGACAGACCATTGGGTAGGTGTTGTTAAGACTTTCATTTTAGATATAAAAAAGTTCAATCTGTGAGTGGCTGAGCAACTGGCTCTAGGACATGAGCTGACTACAATTTTGTGTTTTCTCTCTTCAGTACCACCTTGCCCTATTGCTGAAGAACTTTCTCCAGCATCCGCCTCAGTCTCTGTACTCCTGTGCTCCTTTTCCACCCCTCTCAGCTGCCATATAGGTTCTGTAACTGGATTTATTCTCTCTCTGAGAGGGGTGCTCTAGGGTTCATGACATGCATAAGGGACATTCCCCTTCCACCTGAAGCACTGGTGATACCAAGGTGAAAGGGTCAATAAAGACGGAGTTGGAAAAGATATATATTTATATATTTTACATCCCAAGGAATTGCAAGAGCTGATGCAGTCCAAACAATCACAACTTGTTAAACAAGTTATTGAAAAGCATCTTTCAGACTCAGTAAAAGTCAACAGGCTTGGCTCAAAGTTCCGTTGTTGTTGTTCAGCCACTCAGTCATTACCCACTCTTTACAACCACATGGACTGCAGCACGCCAGGCTTCCCTGTGCTTCAGCATCTCCCAGACCTTGCTCAGTTGAGTCAGTGATGCCATCCAGCCATCTCATCCTCTGTTGTCCCCTTCTCCTCCTGCCTTCAATCTTTCCCAGCATCACGGTCTTTTCAATAAGGAAATTTGGGGTAGCAGTGGGAAATCTCAGGTTATTGCTGCTCATCCATTCACTTTTGCTCAGAAATGTAAATATCTGAAAAATTTTTTTTCACCAGTCGTTTATAAAGTTGAACTTAGTTGGCCATCCTATCAGTTATTGATCTTGGACTAGAAGAAGGGTAAAGATGTGGTAAGGGAGGAATGGTGATAGTCGTGCCCTTGCCAATCTCACAGACCTGAAATAAGAAAGTGTCAGGGACAGTTCTTCCAGTCTGTAGTAAGCAGCAAAGTATTATTTCAATCTTCTTATATGTGGATTATCTTCCAGTTAGACTATGAGCTCTTTGAGCTTGCATGTCTTATCTTGTTCCCCTATTTACCTCTTTAATCACCTATCCACACTTTAAACACCTATCACACTAACAGAAGACTGTTTTAGTAAATGTGCACCATTTTTATTTATTATGGTAAAATATACATAACATAAAATTTACCATTTGAACCACTTTTAAGTATACTGTTCAATGACATTAAGTACATTCACATTATTGAGCACTTATCAGTTCAGTTCAGTTCAGTCATGTCTGACTCTTTGTGACCCCATGAATCGCAGCACGCCAGGCTTCCCTGTCCATCACCAACTCCAGGACTTCACTCAGACTCATGTCCATCAAGTCAGTGATGTCATCCAGCCATCTCATCCTCTGTCATCCCCTTCTCCTCCTGCCCCCAATCCCTCCCAGCATCAGAATCTTTTCCAACTCTTCACATGAGGTGGCCAAAGTACTGGAGTTTTAGATTCAGCATCATTCCTTCCAAAGAAATCCCAGGGCTGATCTCCTTCAGAATGGACTGGTTGGATCTCCTTGCAGTCCAAGGGAGTCTCAAGAGTCTTCTCCAACACCACAGTTCAAAAGCATCAATTCTTCGGTGCTCTGCCTTCTTCACAGTCCAACTCTCACATCCATACATGACCACTGGAAAAACCATAGCCTTGGCTAGACGGACCTTTGTTGGCAAAGTAATGTCTCTGCTTTTCAATATGCTATCTAGGTTGGTCATAACTTTTCTTCTAAGGAGTAAGCGTCTTCTAGTTTCATGGCTGCAATCACCATCTGCAGTGATTTTGGAGCCCCCCCAAAAAAGTCTGACACTGTTTCCACTGTTTCCTCATCTATTTTTCCATGAAGTGATGGGACCAGATGCCATGATCTTCATTTTCTGAATGTTGAGCTTTAAGCCAACTTTTTCACTCTCCTCTTTCATTTTCATCAAGAGGCTTTTTAGTTCCGCTTCACTTTCTGCCATAAGGGTGGTGTCATCTGCATCTCTGAGGTGATTGATATTTCTGCCGGCAATCTTGATTCCAGCTTGTGTTTCTTCCAGTCCAGCATTTCTCATGATGTACTCTGCATAGAAGTTAAATAAGCAGGTTGACAATATACAGCCTTGATGTACTCCTTTTCCTATTTGGAACCAGTCTGTTGTTGCATGTCCAGTTCTAACTGTTGCTTCCTGACCTGCATACAGGTTTCTCAAGAGGCAGGTCAGGTGGTCTGGTATTCCCATCTCTTTTAGAAATTTCCACAATTTATTGTGATCCACACAGTCAAAGGCTTTGGCATAGTCAATAAAGCAGAAGTAGATGTTTTCCTGGAACTCTCTTGCTTTTTCAATAATCCAGCAGATGTTGGCAATTTGATCTCTGGTTCCTCTGCCTTTTCTAAAACCAGCTTGAACATCATCACCCCTATTCATCTCCACAAATTTTGCATCATCCCAAGATGAAACTCTGAACACATTAAAATATAACTTTCTATTCTCCCCTTCCCCAGTCCCGAATAACTACCATTCTATTTTCTGCCTCTGTGAATTTGACTATTCTAGGTACCCCATATAAGTGAAACCATACAACATTTGTCCTTTTGTGTCTGGCTTATTTCACTTGATGTCTTCAAGGTTCACCCATGTTGTATATTTTTTAAATAAATAAACTCTTTTTCTTCCATACCTCCCAATCTTGGCCATAAGTGCAGACTATGCACTTCCTCCGGAGGAGGAAGGCAGAAAGCTTCAGAGGTTTTAGGGAGGGGAATAGAAAGGTAAACGAGGCCCGGTGCTCCCTAGACTGAGAAACAATGGACCAAGGGTGAGGAGAGGGTACGTAGTGGGACCTGGTAATGGGAAGGAGGGGAATAATCCAGAAGTTGTGTCACTCCTGCTTCTCACTGGGAAATCCCCTTGGATCAACTGCCAAAGCTGTCATTAGATCAGGAGTTCTTAACCCTGGGGTCTATGAACCCCTAGGAGATTCATGAATGGACTTTAGGGGTATGCTTGCCAAGAGTAATGTAATTATTCTGAGCATATATATATTTGGAGGGACAAGGTTTATAAATACAATAGATCCTTAAAGTTATAGAAGTTGAGAACTATATTGTGCCAGAGGAACACATTGTCCTTCTTTACTTTCAAAAATGTTGAAAGTTGGGCCAGTCAGAGAAACCCGTTTCCTTTGATTGTCCCTGAGACAAAGTGAGAGTGTTTTGAAGAAGAATTTCACTATGTAAACAATGCAAAGAACAGCATAATCTCATAAACCCAAGAAAAGAAACTATTTTACAGTGCTGTTTGTCTGATGGTAGATCAATTAAAGTCTGCTGCTGCTGCTGCTGCTGCTAAGTCACTTCAGTCGTGTCCGACTCTGTGTGACCCCATAGACGGCAGCCCACCAGGCTCCCCCATCCCTGGGATTCTCCAGGCAAGAACACTGGAGTGGGTTGCCATTTCCTTCTCCAATGCATGAAAGTGAAAAGTAAAAGGAAGTCGCTCAGTCGTGTCCGACACTTAGCATGGACTGCAGCCTACCAGACTCCTCCATCCATGGGATTTTCCTAGTCATAGATGAAAATGATCACCAAGACTTAAGAACTTTATGTCTGCCTGTGATTCTCTAATTCTCATCTTTTATTACTACTTTGTTTTTCTTTCCTGCTTAATTTGCCCAAGACATATCTTTGGGTTCTGATAGGAATTGCTGTCTCTTGAGGGAGACTTGGCTACCTGAAGGAAACTTGAGGCCAATAAATGAGAAAGCACTTCTCCAATACGGGACCACCTATATCTCCAGGTGTTTTCTGAACACTGTTTTTATTCAGTTGCTAAGTTGTGTCCAACTCTTTGCAACTTCCATGGACTGCAGCATGCCAGGCTTCCCTGTCCATCAATGACTCCCAGAGCTTTCTCAAACTCAAGTTCATTGAGTCGATGATTCCATCCAACCATCTCATCCTCTGTTGTCCCCTTCTCCTCCTGCCCTCAACCTTTCCCAACGTCAAGGTCTTTTCTAGTGAGTCTGCTCTTCACATCAGGTGGCCAAAGTATTTGAGCTTCTGCTTCACCATCAGTCCTTCCAGTGAATACTGAGGGTTGATTTCCCCCAGGATTTATTAGTTTGATCTCCTTACTGTCCAAGGGACTCCCGAGAGTCTTCTCCAGCAGCACATTTCAAAAACATCAGTTCTTCAGTGCTCAGCCTTTTTTATAGTCCAACTCTCACATCCACAGATGACTGCTGGGGAAAAACCACAGCTTTGACTATTCAGACCTTCGTGAGCAAAGTGATGTCTCTGTTTTTTAACACACTGTCTAGGTTGGTCATATCTTTTCTTCCAAAGAGCAAGCATCTTTTAATTTCATGGCTGCAGTCACCATCCGCAGGCATTTTGGAACCAAGAAAATAAAATCTTCCACTGTTTCCATTTCCCCCCATCTATTTACTGTTAAGTCATGGGACCAGATGCCATGATCTAAGTTTTTTGAATGTTGAGTTTGAAGCCAGCCTTTTCACTCTCCTGTTTCACTTTCATCAAGAGGCTTTTTAGTTCCTCTTCCCTTTCTGCCATTAATATCATCTGCATATCTGAAGTTGTTGATATTTCTCCCGGCAATCTTGATTCCAGCTTTTGATTCCTTCAGCCTGGCATTTCACATGATGTATTCTGCATATAAGTTAAATAAGCAGGGTGACAATACACAGCCTTGACGTACTCCTTTCCCAATTTCGAACCAGTCTATTGTTTCATATCCAGTTCTAACTACTGTTTCTTGACTTACATACAAGTTTCTCAGGAGGCAGGTAAGGTGGTCTGGTATTTCAGTCTCTTTAAGAATTTTCCACAGTTTGTTGTGATCCACACAGTCAAAGGCTTTAGTGTAGTCAATGAAACAAAGGTAGATGTTTTTCTGGAACTCTCTTGCTTTTTCTATGATCCAACGGATGTTGGCAATTTGATCTCTGATTCCTCTGTCTTTTCTAAATTCAGCTTGTACACCTAGAAGTTCTCAGTTCACGTACTGTTGAAGCCTAGCATGAAGGATTTTGAGTACTACCTTGCTAACATGTGAAATTAGCACAATTGAGCACTGTCTTTTCAGAATCTCACTGTCGTAGGTCCTGCCAAGGATATTGAACTTCTTTGTAAAGACACTGCAAGTTCAGGATGAATTTCTAAGGTGGACTCTACCAACAAGCATACCTGGGGTCCATCGTTGGTATTTATGATAGGAGATTACATGTGTATAAGTCTTATCATTCTAGTGGATAATCTTTTCTAAATTCAGCTTGTACACCTAGAAGTTCTCAGTTCACGTACTGTTGAAGCCTAGCATGAAGGATTTTGAGTACTACCTTGCTAACATGTGAAATTAGCACAATTGAGCACTGTCTTTTCAGAATCTCACTGTCGTAGGTCCTGCCAAGGATATTGAACTTCTTTGTAAAGACACTGCAAGTTCAGGATGAATTTCTAAGGTGGACTCTACCAACAAGCATACCTGGGGTCCATCGTTGGTATTTATGATAGGAGATTACATGTGTATAAGTCTTATCATTCTAGTGGATATGATTACATGAGATAAAATCATAGAGGTAAAGATAGATTAAAAACTGTCAAAAGTCCAGAAATAGTAAAATTAAAACCACCAGATCAGTAAGATAGTATTTGATAAGTTTATTGTGCATATAACAACAGTTTGCAAATCAGGAGCTTTCAAATACAAAAATGATATGAAGCTCAGAAGCTGAAAAATAATTAGCCTCCAATTAAAATAATTTAAAATAAAAAATAAAATAAATGAAAGCTGATACAAAAAAAAAAAGCTCAGAAGCATGACCTTAGAGGATGCTTTATAAAGTGAAAATGAGGAAGTACATTAAGCTTTGCCCTGATTGGTTACTGCAATCAAGGAGTTTCCAGATGGTAGGGGATTGGTTAAAAGTAATCATTTTATACCACTTTGAGGAAGATGACTTAAGTTTCTATTATGATTATCAAAGACATTTACAAGAAATAACCCACATTTCACTTATGTTCATGATTTAGATTTTCTTACACGGCTCAGGAAATTTTCAAGTTTGGCTTCCAGGTTGTATTGTACTTTAACAGAAGAAATGGAATGTTCTTTTGTAAGTATTTCTAATATTTAGAAGGATTTTTAGTATATTCTTTTAGAAGTAATTCTCTTAAACTTAACAATAAATTGTCCTTCTTGACTAAAAAAAATTTTTTAATTGAAATATTTAGGGCCAGCCATTTCAAGTCAGTATATTCTTTCCTCTGAGGACTACTGAGGAAACAATGGCAAATCATTTATGTCTAGATCTTTTCTTCATTATTTGTGCAGACCAAAGTCTAACTTTACTAAATCTCATCCTTAGTATTAATTCATGTTACAATTAATAAAAAATACTCACCTTGATTATTTTAATTTTAGATCTAGATGGGGACTTCCCCAGGGAATTTGAAAACATTTTGATTCCTCAAAAACATTCACAAGAGGATGATCACTTTGGGGACTAATTCCGTAGGTAGCTAATCCCAGATGTTTTATATTGGTTCTCTTAACTTTAGATTTCTAGATATAAATTTTCCTGCTTATAATTGAATTTTAGGGGTACATTTATTTGTGGGTTTTTACCTCCTGTAAACTGTCTTTACCTAAAATTACAGTTTTAAAATATTATTAACTTTTTAATTATATTGAAATTATTAAATTAGACAACAGAGGATGAGATGGTTGGATGGCATCACTGACTCAATGGTCATGGGTTTGGGTAGACTCCGGGAGTAGATGATGGACAGAGAGGCCTGGTGTGCTATGGTTCATGAGGTCGCTGAGTCGGACAAGACTGAGCGACTGAACTAGAACTGGAACTAGCTCACTCTCCATGCCTCTGTGTTCAGAGTTCAGAAGCACAACGAATAGGAGCAGAGAAAGGAAAAGGACACAGTTCCCTTCAATTCCTCTTCTTCTTCCCTGACTTGTTTTGTTAACAAGTTTAAAATTCAATATAATTTAAGATTCAATAATCTCATTGGATGTAAAATAAATAAACCTTTTATTTATCAGAGAAAGAGATGAAGAAACTGTGACATTTCTGCCACAAAAGTGAAGACTGAATAGGCTTCTTTGCCTTGTGAGTTAGTGCTGCTTAAAATTATGCTCTATACCAAGTTTTGAAGCAAAAAGAAAAAATTAAAGAGACGGTCTAATATAATAAATATTGCATATATAAGCAGGTTTACATAATCCTATTTGCATTTTTGCAAACAGTGCTTGCATTTTGTCTGTAACACTGGGTGCAAGAAATATCACATTTCTTTATTTTTTACAATCATAGTAAAACTAACTTAATCCCTCAAACCCTCTCATGATTGGTCGAAATTCACCCTTCCCAAACTGGAAGACCTCTCCCAGTGGGCTTATCAGTACCACCAAATACATTTCCCTGTCTGTATCACAGATCACAGCCCAGACAACTGTGGTCTAATCAAGAACGATCCACTCTCACAGGTAATATCCATTATCTCCCAAATAAGCTTAACTGTAGTCCCGAAAGTTGCCCAAGCAGCTCCATTTATCTGTTTACCTGTGTCATTTATCTATTGCTGTACCTATCACAGAACACCCCCAAAAGTAATGGCTTAGAACACCATTGTACTGTTCACATTTCCTACTGTCTGTATCACAGATCACAGCCCAGACAACTGTGGTCTAATCAAGAACGATCCACTCTCACAGGTAATATCCATTATCTCCCAAATAAGCTTAACTGTAGTCCCGAAAGTTGCCCAAGCAGCTCCATTTATCTGTTTACCTGTGTCATTTATCTATTGCTGTACCTATCACAGAACACCCCCAAAAGTAATGGCTTAGAACACCATTGTACTGTTCACATTTCCTATCCTTTCACGGCTGAGCACCATGTTAGCTGTGAATTTTCCATATTTCGACTTTATTATGTTGAAGTACTTTCCTTCCATTCCCACACTTCTAGTTTGTTGAAAGTTTTTTTTTTTTTTTAACTATGAAACGGTATTGAATTTTATCAAATGCCTTTTCTGTATCTATTGGGATGACGATGTGATTTTTATCCTTTATTATATTTAATGTGGTATATCATATATTAATTTATTTTCATATGTTGAACCATTCTTGCATCTCATCCTTGCTTCCCACTTGGTCATGGTGTATGAGCTGTTAGATTCAGTGTGCTAATATTTTGTTGAGAATTTTTACGTCTATATTTATCAGAGTTATTGGCCTACAGTGTTCTAGTGGTATCTTTGCGTGGCTTTGGTATCAAAGTAAAACTGACTTCATAAAACGAGTTTAGAAGCGTTCCCTCCTCTTCTAGTCTGTGGAAGGGACTGAGAACAACTGGTGTTAATTCTTTAAGCACTTGGTAGGGTTCATCAGTGAAATCATCTGATATTGGACTTTTCTCTGTTGGGAGGGTTTTAGCTACTAATGCAATCTCTATGCTTGTTATAGACCTATTCAGATTTCCTGTTTCTTCATGATTCGGTTTTGTATGTTTCTAGGAATGTATCCATTGCTTCTACGTTATCCACTTTGTTGTAATTGTTCGTAGTAGTCTCTTATGATCTTTTCATTTCTATGGCATCAGTTGTATCTTCTCCCCTTTTATTTCTTATTTTATTTATTTGAATCTTCTACCTCTCCTAGTTACCCTAGCTAAGGGTTGGATAATTTTGACTTCCTTTTTTAAAAAGCCAACTCTTGGTTTCACTGATTTTTTTTCTAAAATGGTATGTGCATTTTAAACTTAAGTAGTTTTGGTGAGCTTGTTTTCCAAGAGGATTGGGGCAATTTGTTCTCTGTCTGGAAAAGGCGGGGGGTGATATGGTTCTCTATCTGGAAGAAATTTAAGTTAGAACCTTGCTTTGCACTCTAATTTCTATAAATTCCATAGAAATTAAAGATGCAAGTTAAAAAAGAACAATTAAAATAGGAGAAAATAAAAGATAACATTCGTTTAACCTTAGAATGGAGTTGGTCCTTTTAAGAAGACTGAAAACTTAGACACCATGAAAAGAAAATTTATGGATTCAACCATATGAACATTTAAAACACCATAAACAAAGCCCAAAGATAAATGAAGAGACTGGGAAAGAAATTGGTAACATACAAAAAAGTGTAAACATTACTATGACTAATTCTTTCCAATTAATAAGAACAAAATATGTAAATAAGCTAATTGAAAAATGGACAAAGATAGGAACAAAAATTTTTAAAAAGAGGACTATAAATAGTCAATTTACGAAATGTTCATCCTCAGAGGTAGTACAAGAAAAGACACACTCAGCCACCACACTTGCCCTCTGAGATGGAGCACACTGTCTGTGGAGTGTGCTTCTCTCTGAATAAATGCACTTCTTACCTAAAAAAAAAAAAGAAAGAAAGAAAGACACACTGATTACCTAGTCATCACTATAGCCTGTAAGAGGGCAAAATGGAAAATATTGCTAATGTCTAATGCTGTTGAGTAATAGACACTCTTGGTCACTCTGACAAAGA
Source organism: Madoqua kirkii (assembly GCA_006408675.1). NCBI lineage: Eukaryota > Metazoa > Chordata > Mammalia > Artiodactyla > Bovidae > Madoqua > Madoqua kirkii. The sequence continues at coordinate 14,784 of SJYC01037114.1, forward strand.
AATCATTTTAAGTAATCAATTAGGCAATTGTACTTTCACACCTTACTTTTTTTTGTTGTTCATTGACTGTATTTCCAAGCAAATGGTATTAATCATATCACCAGCTGCTGAATGAAGGTGTGAAACAACAGGAATCAGACGCCGTGCATAGAAGCCTGCTCATAGTACCAAGTGACAGAAGTGAAGCTCCTTCTTCCACTTTGCAAAATTTTAATGCGGTTTTCACAATTCAAGAAAAAAAATAGCAAGAAAAAATTAATGTTCTCATATTCTTTGCTGATTCTGCTGCTTGTTTTGGAACCAAATTATGCAATCTGTATTTCAGTTCACTCCTGCCAAATGAATCTTATAACTAAGCACTCTCCAATAGCATGAACTCTCATTTCAAAATAAAGCCTTTCATTTTATTTTCTTCTTTGTTTGCAAGTAAGAAAAGAGGAAGTCTCACAGGAAACTTTAGGAGATTTTGATCCACATAAACAGCCCAGAAAGGGAATACAGATCCACCGGGTGTCCTACGGCGCAGACCAGTACCGTATCAGCTAAGGGAGGCAAGACCTCAAAAATCAGAAAGGATGTACATGTGTGTCAGTTGCTACTGGACTTTGTTACAGATCATTCCTAAGAGGTTTTGTCCTTTTGTCCAGCCCCTTCTCCGAGGTCACAGATCTCGCAGAAGAAAGATCGATCTGGTGGAGGCTGACCACTAGGTGGCACTGTGCACTGTTGGGTGAACCATCCCCTTCAGATAAGATCTCAGACCTACCAAATCACAACTCTCCTTCAAAATCCATAAACTCAGTTAACTTTAATAACCATATCATTTCTATCAGAAAAGAAAGAATTTTGGTTTGTGGCATGGAAGAGACTTCTACGCTAAATACTTTTTGGAGTAAGTTCTTCCCTATTTAGTTAATGTAACTAATGAGCCCACACTCTGGATCCAAGAGCCTCAACTACTGAGCCCACATGCCATGACTACCGAAGCCTGGGCACCCTGGAGCCTGTACTCTGCAGCAAGAGAAGCCGCTGCAACGGAAAAGCCCACACTGCAGAGAGAGGAGCCTCCATCTTTGCAACTAGAGAAAGTCTGTGTACAGCAAGGAAGACCCAGCACAGCCAAAAATAAATAAACATTTTTAAAAATCTGAAAAAGAAATACAATGGGGACCTAAACCTACCAGACCTTAAAGCATGCAATAAAGCCACTATAACTAAAGCAATTGGTACAAATAGATTGACAGCAGAATTGAATCGAAATTCCAGAAAGAAATTCTAGTAGATATGAAAACTTTTTTGTATACAACAAAAGTGGCATCCGAAATCACTGGGATAAATAAATGATATGAGGAAATCCAGGAACCTTTTGGGAAAATAAAATTCCATACCTCACTGATGGATAAGAAAAGACTTCAACCCAATCAAATATCTAAATGAGAAAAAGAAACACTTTACCTACTAGAAAAAAATATGGTTACATTTCTTTTTAACCTGAGTATGGGAGAAAGCTATCAAACTGATCACGATCCAAGAAAATAAAAGAAAAGATTACATAAACTTTTGAATGGAAAAAATAAAGGAACATCATAAACAAAGTAAAAAGGTAATTGATTAACGGGGAGAAAATATTTGCCACATGTGTTACAGATAAAGGACTAAACTCTTAAATTGAGGAATAAAGGACCAAAAACTCAATTAAAAAAAAAAAGAGAGAAAATGATGTGAACTGATAGTTCACAAAAAGATCTACAAATGGTCTTTAAAGTATACAAAGATGTTCAGGCTCACTTATAATTAGAGAAGTGCAAATTGAAGCTATAATGATATATCATTTGTCACCTATTAGACTGGGAAAATTTGGGGAAAAAGTGGAAAACGACAGCACATTTTGTTGATAAGGCTGTGGGGAAACTGGTACTCTCATACATCACTGATAGAAATCAAAATTCGTGCAATCCTTTTATAGGGGAATTTGCCAATATCTGACAAAATACATATGTACTTACCTTTGTCCTAGCAATGCCACTCTAGGAATCTACCCTGAATTTATGCCTCCATCAATATGAAAAGGCTGTTCACGGCAGTATTGTTTGCAATTGCAAGAGATTGGAAACAACCTAAATTCCCCTACATTCGTGAGTGTTTGAATAAATTATGGCATATTCACACAGTGAAGTACTTTGCTACTGTAAAAAGAATGAGGAAGAACTGATATAAAGTGATTTCCGGGATATTTCACTAAATGAAATAAACAAAATGCAAAGGAGCATTTCCTGAGAAACACTTTTATCATGGTGACATGAAGACCTCTGAGGAACTTCCTATAAAACAATCATAACTCGTAAAAATTATCAAAAACATACAAACACATTTAAACTCTGAAAATCACCCTAAGGTCACCCTTATATATCCCACCTTCCTTGGGAAGGATTTGCCAAGCAAAAGAGCAATGGAAAGTCTCACCACTGAAGCAGTGAATAGATCTGATTACATAAAAATTTAAATCATATATGTTAAAAAAGGATCTTAAAACCATAACATTATTTAAAAACTAAAATAACCAAATGTGAAAAGAATTTGCTATGTGGAAATAAATGCAATGTGGAAATAAAAACCTATTCAAATGAGGACTCAGAGCTTTACTGAGCAAAGAAGTCATCACCACCACATGTTTTTGGCAGAGTCCAAGTCTGTCTCTGGAGTGGGGAAAGCCTTATGGTGAAAATATAAAAAGCTTAAGGTATGCTTTGATGAGACTTTGGGAACAGAGAAGCTGGAGGCAGACTAACTAGAAACAGGGTATCTTCCGAGATTAGTTTGGAGAGTATATTTGGCTTTCTCTGGTTGGTCCTGAGTTGGACACTGGGGAGAAGAAACAAAAAGGAAAACTAATAGTCCTTGTTCCGCTCTTGATGGTCCTGGGTCGGTTTCTATAGAGGTTCTGGTTTGGCCTGGACTGGCCACTACAGAGAATGTAAAACAGAATTCTATTGTCATCCCTGGTCTGGCTATGACCTGTGTTTTGTTTGTTTTGTTAGGTAGGTAGAATAGGGAAATGGAGTCCAAAATAGCGGTGGCTAAAAAACAAGGAAGGTCAAAGGAAGGTCCGAGGACCAGAGTGAAGACTTCAGGTAGAACAAACAGCACTCCTGGCTAAGCCCAATTTGCATAGGGCAGGCCCAGGTGAAGGCAAAAGCAAATAAATAGAAGAGACAGAGGGAGCACTGGAGAGTGAGCGCTCTCTCTCTCTCTCTCTCTCTCTCTCTCTCCCTCCCTCTCCCTCTGCCTCTCCCTCTCCCTCTCCCTCTCCCTCTCCCTCCCTCTCTTTCTCCCTCTCTCTCTCCCTCTCCCCCCCTCTCTCTCTATCTCTTCCTCTCTTCCTCTCTTCCTCTTCCTCTCCCACGCGCCCCTCCACTCTCTTCCCTTCAAATCTTTGGGTAGGCATGCCCTCACGCTTCAAGGGTGGATTCTCCTACTATCTTCTAAATAAAGTAGAGCTGTAACACTGATTTGCCTAAGAGCTATAACACGGTTTGTCCAAGACCCGAGAGCTGTGACGCGCCGAGGGCTCTAATGTCCCTTGCTCCAAATCTTTGTTGTGACGAGACAAAGAACCGGGCAACGGGCAACATATACTCGTGTGACAGTTTGTTTCATTGTCTGTTTGTATACTCAGTCTCTCAGTAGTTATGGTGTATAATAGGAGAAGCTTATAAAATAGGAATAAGAAAAATTTAGAAGTCCTCAAAGATTAAATGGTCAAAATACATAAAAATACAATTTAATCTAAATTTGGAATTAGAATTAACAAATTCAGTAGGTTCAAATCATAGCTAAGTTTGAAATCTGATTGATTGTCAATGCTCAAGAAAAAAAGAGAGGAAGATGATTCAATTCTATTATTCCCTGTTACGAATGTATGTCATAGGCAATGCAGACCTTTCAGATGGTCTTATAAAGTGGGTTAGGATGACTTTGTCTTCAAGAAACAAATGGCGGAATAAATTATGACCCACAGAGAAACATTGATAAAGAGTTAGAGAAACTGATAGTATCAGCTACAGAAGATACTATTAATATTTTATGGGTGAGTTAAGACAGTGTTTTCAAACTATGGGTTATGATCCATTAGTAGGTTGTAAGTCAATTTACAGGGTAATCAGCATTTTTTAAAAAATTAAGGGTAGAGAAAGAAATATTGGGGGTTTTTTTTGTTTGTTTTGTTTTGTTTTGTTTTGCATTAGCAGTTAACTTTAGAACCCAAATTTTGGGTAAAATATGACTTCAGTGTAAGAATTAATATAATCCAACCTAACAGTAGAAGTAAATAGAGATAATTCAAGATACTGTTTGTCTAAATGCTACTACATCAAATTAAAAACTTCTGTGCATTAAAGGATACATCCAACAGAGTTACCTATAGATGGGGAGAAAATATTTGTAAATCATACTTCTGATAAGCTCTTAGTATCCAGAATATAAACAGAACTCCTATAACTCGACCTCAGCAACACCAAAAACTAAAAACCCAATATTAAAAATGGGAAAGGACTTGAATAGACATTTCTCCAAAGATTATATACAAATTGTCAACAAGCATATAAAAAACACTCAACATCACAAGTCATTAGAGAAATGCAACTCAAAATCACTCCCCCCACCAAACAAACAAACAAAGAAACAAATTAATAAGCATTGGCAAGGATGTGAAGAAACTGTTGTAGTTTGTGTAACATGTGTTATTAACCTCTCAAAACTTTTAAATGATAATGAAACAAGAGGCAAGTGGGCAAGGCACAACCTTTAAAAGAATGACATAGCCCAAGGGCATGATATAAACTGATTAGAACAGAGTAGGTCCAAGATGGCAGACAAATCAACTTCTACTAGACCTTGAGCCTTAGTAAACTGCTCATTGTAACACATCAGCAAGCTAAATGACATACCCACAGGCACCATGGCAGTTTCAAGGCTGACCATAAATTCAAACTTCCTAGAAATCCCCACCCCCTTCCCTAAAATAGCTGGAAAACTCCTTCCACTCATTCAGTTCAGTTCAGTTCAGTCACTCAGTCATGCCAGATTCTTTGTGACCCCATGAATTGGAGCACGTCAGGCCTCCCTGTCCATCACCAGCTCCCGGAGTTCACTCAGACTCATGTCCATAGAGTCAGTAATGCCATGCAGCCATCTCATTCTCGGTCGTCCCCTTCTCCTCCTGCCCCCAATCCCTCCCAGCACCAGGGTCTTTTCCAATGAGTCAACACTTCGCATGAGGTGGCCAGAGTACTGGAGTTTCAGCTTTAGCATCATTCTTTCCAAAGAACACCCAGGACTGATCTCCTTCAGAATGGACTGGTTGGATCTCCTTGCAGTCCAAGGGACTCTCAAGAGTCTTCTCCAACACCACACTTCAAAAGTATCAATTCTTTGGTGCTCAGCCTTCTTCACAGTCCAACTCTCACATCCATACATGACCACTGGAAAAACTGTAGCCTTGACTAGATGGACCTTTGTTGGCAAAGTAATGTCTCTGCTTTTGAATATGCTATATAGGTTGGTCATAACTTTCCTTCCAATGAGTCAGCATCTTTTAATTTCATAGCTGCAGTCACCATTTGCAGTGATTTTGGAGCCCCCCAAAATAAAGTCTGACACTATTTCCACTGTTTCCCCGTCTATTTCCTATGAAGTGAGGGGACCAGATGCCATGATCTTAGTTTTCTGAATATTGAGCTTTAAGCCAACTTTTTCACTCTCCTCTTTCACTTTCAGCAAGAGGCTTTTGAGTTCCTCTTCACTTTCTGCCATAAGGGTGGTATCATCTGCATCTCTGAGGTTATTGATATTTCTCCCGGTAATCTTGATTCCAGCTTGTGTTTCTTCCAGTCCAGCGTTTCTCATGATGTACTCTGCATAGAAGTTTAAATAAGCAGGGTGACAATATACAGCCTTGACATACTCCTTTTCCTATTTGGAACCAGTCTGTTGTTGCATGTCTAGTTCTAATTGCTGCTTCCTGATCTGCATACAGATTTCTTAAGAGACAGGTCAGGTGGTCTGGTATTCCCTATCTCTTTCAGAATTTCCACAGTTTATTGTGATTCACACAGTGAAAGGCTTTGGCATAGTCAATAAAGCAGAAATATATGTTTTTCTGGAACTCTCTTGCTTTTTCCATGATCCAGCAGATGTTGGCAATTTGATCTCTGGTTCCTCTGCCTTTTCTAAAACCAACTTGAACATCTGGTTCAAGCCCATTCATTAGCCTATGAGATATTTTGTTGTTGTTCAGTCACTGTCAAGTCCAACTCTTTGGGACCTCCAAGGACTACAGAAGGCCAGGCTTCCCTGGTCTTCACTACCTCTCAGGGTCTTTTCCAATGAATAGGCTCTTCACATCAGGTGGCCAAAATATTGGAGTTTCAGTTTCAGCATCAATCCTTCCAATGAATAGTCGGGGTTGATTTCCTTTAGGATTGACTGATTTGATCCCTTTGCTGTCCAGAGGACTCTCAAGAGTCTTCTCCCACACCCCCAAAACTCAAAATCTCTGTCCTGGGGCCACTCTCACTTTTTGAGATGGCCCATGTCAAGGCTGTATATTGTCACCCTACTTATTTAAACATATGCAGAGTACATCATGAGAAACGCTGGGCTGGAAGAAGCACAAGCTGGAATCCAGATTGCCGGGAGAAATATCAATCACCTCAGAGATGCAGATGACACCATCCTTATGGCAGAAAGTGAAGAGGAACTCAAAAGCCTCTTGATGAAAGTGAAAGAGGAGAGTGAAAAAGTTGGCTTAAAGCTCAACATTCAGAAAAT